>CM062200.1:21477500-21647500 GCA_031216445.1 Lateolabrax maculatus
CACTGCCATCATTCTGGAGGGAGGTATCATCATGGATCATATAAAAAAACTTGCCTCAGGCAGTTTGTCTGTTATTTGGGCTTACATATGCTTTGCATTTGGATTACCCAAAATGCATGGCAAATACACTCAACTTCATTCAGACTGTGATGCTTGGACTGGGAAAGAAAACCTCCCACCAAAACTGTTAACTTTGAAGAACAGTCTACTGGGTTAGACCAGTAAAGAGCCATCAGCTGTCAGATAGCACTTTGTAAATTATGCAGCAGTTAATGTTCTCCTGTTATCAGAGAAAGTTTTATGCTTTCATGCAACTGAGCTGGCTTGTTTATGATCTCAAAAAAAAAAAAAAATTCTATTAAAGTGTACCATGTTATGCTAGTATGCTAATGGTGGAAATAGCGCCACCTTGTGTTGCAAAGAGTTGTTAGATAATGTTGTCAGAAAGGAACCTAGCAAGGTTGACCTGTTTACATTTGTGTTTTGGGAAAACTTTTAATTATAGTAGTTATAATGTAGTACAAATACAAAACCCAAGGAGTGATGTTTTTCTGTGTTGGTTTAAACCTTGGACTGATGCTCGCTTTGGGACACAAAAGCATTTGTTGTACTTTCAGTTTTGATCAGAAATGCAATGATTTTGCATGCACTGAAGTCCTGTAATTATCAGGTGTTTACCTGTTTAATATTGTGAGACTGTTACATGCATAGAATTAGCTCACAAAAATGTGGTTTTATTTTTGCCATGTCCATGTCATGTTCTACAGTCAAATCAAACCACAAGTTTGTTGTTTAGCTGCTGTTTTGTACTTGAATGTACAAGAAAGTGATACTTGGGAACAGAACACTTGAGGCTGAATAATAGATTTAATGCATATTGTTATTACAATAGCCTAACAGACATAGATCACACTATGAGCAATTTTGCAACTAGCTTTAAAATACATTAAATATGACAAGAGGATAGAGAACAGTAATTTTATTGTTTATTGTAAGGTTATTACATGAGTGATAAAACACACATTTTATATTGGAGAATTGGAATCAAAAGTAACAATATCGAACATTTATTGTTCAGTCTAGATCTGTCAGTGATGCAATTATTTTTTTAATAAATGTTGTAATGCAGCTGAACAAACCCAGTGAGTGTTCTTTTAAAGTATATGTTTGTGGTGTTTTTCCCTTTAGTAGGTAATAACAGCTAAAATAGATAAGAAATGGGAGAAGGACAAGGACCCATTCAAGGAAATTGGTTTGTTTAATTTAACTGAACTGAAATGAACTGAAAAAAAATGAGTGAGTAGTAAGTAGTAGGTATCATAATTCTAAGTGGGGTTAAATTTGTATCAAGCAGTCCACACAAAATGAAAAAATTAAGTTAACACTAAGCATGGCTATTAAGTTACATGAACTTTTTTTTTTTTTTTTAGTTGTACTACTTGATTTGGTACTGCACACTTAAAATAAACAAGCTTTTCTAACTCACTATTCTTAAGATTACTTTGCTTAATTTGCAACGAGTTTGCATACTTTTTTTAAGTAAGGTCAACTAATTAGATTTTACAGTGAGTATACGTACACACGTCTCCCGCAGAGCTATGTTGAAAGTCCCTCAATATTCAGTCGAGTATTGGCTAATGACCTGCAACACCTAGACGTGTCCAGTACAGTACTACAATATGTAGATGATCTCTTGATATGTAGCACCTCCAAAGCTCAATGTGCACAAGACTCAGTCTCAGCCCTGATGGCTTTAGAAAAGGGGGCTCATAAGGTGAGTAAAAATAAATTACAGTTTTGCCAGACACAGGTTGAATACTTAGGTAGACAACTCTGTGGCACTAAATGAGCTATAGTGCCCTCACAAATTGAGGCAGTATCGAAAGCTCCCAAACCACAAACGGTGAGACACATGTCGTCATTTCTGCCATCTCAGCTTTACTAGAAGCCATACACCATCCAAAAGTGTTAGCCATCATTAAATGCGTAGCTCATCAAAAAACGAATTCCCTGATAGCTAAAGGCAACAACTTAGCAGATGAAGCCGCAAAACGCATAGCTACACCCACCTGTATAGGACCAGTGCTAGTAGCTGGAGATTGTGAACCACTGACAAACTTATATATATATGATATATATATATATATATATATATATATATATATATATATATATATGAGCTATATATATGTGCTGCTATGTAATAGCAGCACAACATCAGGCAAGTCCATATGCACATTCTGTATGGGCAAAAAGGGGGGCAAGTATAATCACTGAAGAAGGTCCATCACATGGGCTATGGCGAAGTGCACATGGACATATTGTCCTCCCAACATCTTTGGTACAGGTTGCTACACGTAGTGCGCATGGTCAGGACCATTGCACAAGTGGGGAGGTGTTGAGACGCCTTCAAGCAGTCTGGTGGTCACCATTTTTCCGACCTGCGTTTGTAGCTGAGACAATTTTGCAAGGAAGGTTTTTTTCTGTTGCTCTGGTATTTCAAGTCTGATACTGCATGTTAGTGTTTTTGTTTTTTGTTTCTATTTTGCCGGGCTTGATGCTAAAATGATCTTTTCTTTTCAGATTTTTCAAGAAGACAAAAAACTTCCTATGCAGTGGTTGTGTAAGTACTGCACATTTTGTGCTGAAAAGAGGTGCTTCTTACTTAAGCATTACCGCTTAAAACACGGGTGCCACACTTGAATATCACCACTACCGTGCCTTTATAAGGAGTGCCTGTGCACATTTAAATCTTTCAATGCACTCAAAGTCCACTTATCAACATGGCACACTCAAAAGGACCTGGGGAACGTGGGTGAAACTGCTTTCCATTGTCAGCTGTGTGACTTTGTGGAGCCTTGCACTGGAGCTGACTTTTTTACCCATTTACGAAGACATTTGAAGCTGAAGCAAAAGGTTTCCTGTCCATATCAAGGCTGTAGCTTTCAGAGCAATGTTTATTCAACCTTTAATGCACATAAAAGCAAAGAACATCAAGACCACAATAAGATGGCATTCAAACCTGAAATTGTGTCACATAATGTACTTGAGGTACCTCCACCTAATATAAATATTCAACCTGAGGATAGTGCCCCTGAAACTGATCAGGTTGAGTTTGAGGTTACTGAGCTCAATGAAGATGTGGGAGACTTGGAGAGTCAGTTGGAACATAATGTAGCTGCTGTTTTTCTGAAAATGTCATCGATTCTTAACATCTCTGAAAATGCCCTGCAAGAAGTTATAGAGCAGATCAACCAAATTTATGTGCTTTCACAGCCATTGTTACATACCTCGGTTGGAAAAATACTAAATCAACATTGTGGAGATGTTGAGGACTCTTAAGTGAGTGAGATAGCTAAAGTATTTACTGAGAATAATGTATTCCTGAAATTCACTTCTACTAGGGGGTCATTGTCAACCACTAGCAAGCGAACATCATACATTTGAAAAGAATTCTCAGTGGTGACGCCTATTGAGTTTGTCCTAAAAAATGACAGGCAGACAGTTGTGTATATCCCCATACTAAAAATGCTGCAGACATTACTAAACAATGGAGAAATTTTAGATAAGGCCATGTCATCTGAGACAAATTTGTCACAAGGATACAGATCTCACAGGGATGGTTACCGGTTTAAAGACAATTCTCTCTTGACAGAGGAAGAATTCAGGATTGCTCTTTTCTTGTACATAGATGATTTTGAGGTGGCTAAGCCCTTGGGAACCTCCAGAAAGAAACACAAGCTGCCATCTACTGGGTACTTGGAAATCTACACCCTAAATATCGCTCCTCTCTTCATTCCATTCAGCTTGCTCTACTCATCATCGCTGAAGATGATATCAGGAAGTTGACTTTAAATGAGAGACCACAGTCTATTGAAGAATTAAAAGTGCAACTGGTAGATAAACTGTCACTGCAGTATGACTTTAAACTGCAGTATGAAGATCAAGACTTCCATAATGCCCTCTGCAATTTGACTGAAATAACTGATTTACCTGAAAGAGCTACGCTCAAAATCATCCCTCTTGTGACTCTCCATTTAACCGCATTGTCATCACCCACCACAACATCAGACACTGAGTGCAGCACAGCAGACACTGAGATCCTGTCGACAGGAAGAGCATCACCATCGCTAAGACAACAGTGGCCAGATTTCTTTGACATACCCAATTTCTCAGTTGATGTTGACTATAGACTCAGACAGGCAGATCTTGCCTTTATGAAGGATGGAACACGTATGACTCTACCACGAGATATGAAGCATGACATACTAGAAAAGCTTGCTGAGACGATGTACAGTTTCAAGGCTTACCCTAAAGATGATGACTTCAGCAGTGTTGCAAAAGCACTAATTAGCAAACACCCCTGCCTCACTGAGCCTGGACCACACAGATGGTATGGCTGGAAAAACAGCCTTAAATTATCGCACAAAGCTTCAAAAAGCTGGATGTGAGGATGTAGCAATCAATGGAGGCAAAAGAAGTAAAGGCAACCCAGAAGGAGAATCCTCAAGCAAGAATATCAAACGGCCAAAAAGAGGTGAAGCAAACTACCTACCTAACTTACCTGAAGGACATGATGAAACAAGCCTTGAAAATGCCAGAAAGGTTCTCGTGGAAGAAATGAAGAAGAAACAACCCAATGGCACTCTCATCTCACAAATGATGGACCAATCATTCCCACTACGCAGACAAGAAATTGTAGAAAAGGAACCTGCTGTACAGAACATTGTTGAACGATGGCCAGCACTCTTCACAGACAGGTAAACTATTTTTGTTCTCAACCAATAAAATAATACCTATCAAAAAGAAATTCAAGGTGTGTGGCTAGAAATCCAAACACACTTGTTGGAATGTTAACACTTCTGCCATCTCTCCATCCCTACCCACCCCTCTCTCTACTTTTCAGGTGTTTGCTGAGTTCAACAGAATCGCAAGTAAGAATCTTGAGGGAGACTTCTTTGAGGCTCTGGACCAGTATACCCCACGTTTCATTGAACTTTTCAAAACAAGAAGGGGAACTGTTGGCCAGAAGCTCAGTGAGCTGATGCAGCACATGAGCTGGATGGTAAGTAGGTTAATTTTGCTTTTGATCTGTGTGATAGTTCATCAATCAAGTTCTAAATGAGATGATCCAGCCCAACCTATTCTATTTCCTGTCTGACTTGTGCTTGTGCCTTGCAAATTACTCTGTTAACTGGTCTTTTCTCTCTCTGTGTATCATTAGACACCAGACGTGACAGTACTTCGCTCTGTTGTCCTCAAAGGCATTCCTATTTTACTTGGTGACGACTCCAGTGAATTCTTCAAGACATGCTCTGTAAGTACTTGCACATAAGAAAAAGTTTGGTCTGCATTAAAATAGAACTATATCTGTGCTGACATAGAAGATGTAATTTTATCTGCACAATATACAATATACATTTTGTACAGTGATTGATGTATTTTGTATGGCAATTCCTCCACAGCTAATCTGAGAGGTATTTAAACAGCCAGTAAATAAAAATGAAATTTGCCACATAAACGTTGTACACATTAATTAATTGTAAATCTAAGGAGCAGGAGTCCAGGCTGAAAAGTCAGTGTCACTGTTTAAGAATATATGGACCTTGTGGACCATAGCTTTAGTTTAATCATACCACATTTATTTTGTTGGTTATATTGTAACAATCCAGTGTGAACACATATTTAAAACCATATTCCCTAGCAAATGCTTTCAACATTAAAAATGAATGTTTAGAAGAGCATAAATTGCCATGCTGAAGAATGTGTGTGTGTGTCTTTGTAGGGTACAGCGAGAGACGAGGCCCTAGAATGCACTGTCGGTGTGCTGACAGTTGTCAGTGAAGATAATCCTCATGAGGGTCCAAGTTCAGTAGACCTCCAGCCCATCTCCACTGCCATCATTCTGGAGGGAGGTATCATCATGGATCATATAAAAAAACTTGTCTCAGGCAGTTTGTCTGTTATTTGGGCTTACATATGCTTTGCATTTGGATTACCCAAAATGCATGGCAAATACACTCAACTTCATTCAGACTGTGATGCTTGGACTGGGAAAGAAAACCTCCCACCAAAACTGTTAACTTTGAAGAACAGTCTACTGGGTTAGACCAGTAAAGAGCCATCAGCTGTCAGATAGCACTTTGTAAATTATGCAGCAGTTAATGTTCTCCTGTTATCAGAGAAAGTTTTATGCTTTCATGCAACTGAGCTGGCTTGTTTATGATCTCAAAAAAAAAAAAAATTCTATTAAAGTGTACCATGTTATGCTAGTATGCTAATGGTGGAAATAGCGCCACCTTGTGTTGCAAAGAGTTGTTAGATAATGTTGTCAGAAAGGAACCTAGCAAGGTTGACCTGTTTACATTTGTGTTTTGGGAAAACTTTTAATTATAGTAGTTATAATGTAGTACAAATACAAAACCCAAGGAGTGATGTTTTTCTGTGTTGGTTTAAACCTTGGACTGATGCTCGCTTTGGGACACAAAAGCATTTGTTGTACTTTCAGTTTTGATCAGAAATGCAATGATTTTGCATGCACTGAAGTCCTGTAATTATCAGGTGTTTACCTGTTTAATATTGTGAGACTGTTACATGCATAGAATTAGCTCACAAAAATGTGGTTTTATTTTTGCCATGTCCATGTCATGTTCTACAGTCAAATCAAACCACAAGTTTGTTGTTTAGCTGCTGTTTTGTACTTGAATGTACAAGAAAGTGATACTTGGGAACAGAACACTTGAGGCTGAATAATAGATTTAATGCATATTGTTATTACAATAGCCTAACAGACATAGATCACACTATGAGCAATTTTGCAACTAGCTTTAAAATACATTAAATATGACAAGAGGATAGAGAACAGTCATTTTATTGTTTATTGTAAGGTTATTACATGAGTGATAAAACACACATTTTATATTGGAGAATTGGAATCAAAAGTAACAATATCGAACATTTATTGTTCAGCCTAGATCTGTCAGTGATGCAATTATTTTTTTAATAAATGTTGTAATGCAGCTGAACAAACCCAGTGAGTGTTCTTTTAAAGTATATGTTTGCGGTGTTTTTCCCTTTATTAGGTAATAACAGCTAAAATAGATAAGAAATGGGAGAAGGACAAGGACCCATTCAAGGAAATTGGTTTGTTTAATTTAACTGAACTGAAATGAACTGAAAAAAAATGAGTGAGTAGTAAGTAGTAGGTATCATAATTCTAAGTGGGGTTAAATTTGTATCAAGCAGTCCACACAAAATGAAAAAATTAAGTTAACACTAAGCATGGCTATTAAGTTACATGAACTTTTTTTTTTTTTTTTAGTTGTACTACTTGATTTGGTACTGCACACTTAAAATAAACAAGCTTTTCTAACTCACTATTCTTAAGATTACTTTGCTTAATTTGCAACGAGTTTGCATACTTTTTTTAAGTAAGGTCAACTAATTAGATTTTACAGTGAGTATACATACACACGTCTCCCGCAGAGCTATGTTGAAAGTCCCTCAATATTCAGTCGAGTATTGGCTAATGACCTGCAACACCTAGACGTGTCCAGTACAGTACTACAATATGTAGATGATCTCTTGATATGTAGCACCTCCAAAGCTCAATGTGCACAAGACTCAGTCTCAGCCCTGATGGCTTTAGAAAAGGGGGCTCACAAGGTGAGTAAAAATAAATTACAGTTTTGCCAGACACAGGTTGAATACTTAGGTAGACAACTCTGTGGCACTAAATGAGCTATAGTGCCCTCACAAATTGAGGCAGTATCGAAAGCTCCCAAACCACAAACGGTGAGACACATGTCGTCATTTCTGCCATCTCAGCTTTACTAGAAGCCATACACCATCCAAAAGTGTTAGCCATCATTAAATGCGTAGCTCATCAAAAAACGAATTCCCTGATAGCTAAAGGCAACAACTTAGCAGATGAAGCCGCAAAACGCATAGCTACACCCACCTGTATAGGACCACTGCTAGTAGCTGGAGATTGTGAACCACTGACAAACTTATATATATATGTATATATATATATATATATGTGTATATATATATATGTGTGTATATATATATATGTGTATATATATATATATATATATATATATATATATATGTATATATATATATATATATATATATATATGAGCTATATATATGTGCTGCTATGTAATAGCAGCACAACATCAGGCAAGTCCATATGCACATTCTGTATGGGCAAAAAGGGGGGCAAGTATAATCACTGAAGAAGGTCCATCACATGGGCTATGGCGAAGTGCACATGGACATATTGTCCTCCCAACATCTTTGGTACAGGTTGCTACACGTAGTGCGCATGGTCAGGACCATTGCACAAGTGGGGAGGTGTTGAGACGCCTTCAAGCAGTCTGGTGGTCACCATTTTTCCGACCTGCGTTTGTAGCTGAGACAATTTTGCAAGGAAGGTTTTTTTCTGTTGCTCTGGTATTTCAAGTCTGATACTGCATGTTAGTCTTTTTGTTTTTTGTTTCTATTTTGCCGGGCTTGATGCTAAAATGATCTTTTCTTTTCAGATTTTTCAAGAAGACAAAAAACTTCCTATGCAGTGGTTGTGTAAGTACTGCACATTTTGTGCTGAAAAGAGGTGCTTCTTACTTAAGCATTACCGCTTAAAACACGGGTGCCACACTCGAATATCACCACTACCGTGCCTTTATAAGGAGTGCCTGTGCACATTTAAATCTTTCAATGCACTCAAAGTCCACTTATCAACATGGCACACTCAAAAGGACCTGGGGAACGTGGGTGAAACTGCTTTCCATTGTCAGCTGTGTGACTTTGTGGAGCCTTGCACTGGAGCTGACTTTTTTACCCATTTACGAAGACATTTGAAGCTGAAGCAAAAGGTTTCCTGTCCATATCAAGGCTGTAGCTTTCAGAGCAATGTTTATTCAACCTTTAATGCACATAAAAGCAAAGAACATCAAGACCACAATAAGATGGCATTCAAACCTGAAATTGTGTCACATAATGTACTTGAGGTACCTCCACCTAATATAAATATTCAACCTGAGGATAGTGCCCCTGAAACTGATCAGGTTGAGTTTGAGGTTACTGAGCTCAATGAAGATGTGGGAGACTTGGAGAGTCAGTTGGAACATAATGTAGCTGCTGTTTTTCTGAAAATGTCATCGATTCTTAACATCTCTGAAAATGCCCTGCAAGAAGTTATAGAGCAGATCAACCAAATTTATGTGCTTTCACAGCCATTGTTACATACCTCGGTTGGAAAAATACTAAATCAACATTGTGGAGATGTTGAGGACTCTTAAGTGAGTGAGATAGCTAAAGTATTTACTGAGAATAATGTATTCCTGAAATTCACTTCTACTAGGGGGTCATTGTAAACCACTAGCAAGCGAACATCATACATTTGAAAAGAATTCTCAGTGGTGACGCCTATTGAGTTTGTCCTAAAAAATGACAGGCAGACAGTTGTGTATATCCCCAGACTAAAAATGCTGCAGACATTACTAAACAATGGAGAAATTTTAGATAAGGCCATGTCATCTGAGACAAATTTGTCACAAGGATACAGATCTCACAGGGATGGTTACCGGTTTAAAGACAATTCTCTCTTGACAGAGGAAGAATTCAGGATTGCTCTTTTCTTGTACATAGATGATTTTGAGGTGGCTAAGCCCTTGGGAACCTCCAGAAAGAAACACAAGCTGCCATCTACTGGGTACTTGGAAATCTACACCCTAAATATCGCTCCTCTCTTCATTCCATTCAGCTTGCTCTACTCATCATCGCTGAAGATGATATCAGGAAGTTGACTTTAAATGAGAGACCACAGTCTATTGAAGAATTAAAAGTGCAACTGGTAGATAAACTGTCACTGCAGTATGACTTTAAACTGCAGTATGAAGATCAAGACTTCCATAATGCCCTCTGCAATTTGACTGAAATAACTGATTTACCTGAAAGAGCTACGCTCAAAATCATCCCTCTTGTGACTCTCCATTTAACCGCATTGTCATCCCCACCACAACATCAGACACTGAGTGCAGCACAGCAGACACTGAGATCCTGTCGACAGGAAGAGCATCACCATCGCTAAGACAACAGTGGCCAGATTTCTTTGACATACCCAATTTCTCAGTTGATGTTGACTATAGACTCAGACAGGCAGATCTTGCCTTTATGAAGGATGGAACACGTATGACTCTACCACGAGATATGAAGCATGACATACTAGAAAAGCTTGCTGAGACGATGTACAGTTTCAAGGCTTACCCTAAAGATGATGACTTCAGCAGTGTTGCAAAAGCACTAATTAGCAAACACCCCTGCCTCACTGAGCCTGGACCACACAGATGGTATGGCTGGAAAAACAGCCTTAAATTATCGCACAAAGCTTCAAAAAGCTGGATGTGAGGATGTAGCAATCAATGGAGGCAAAAGAAGTAAAGGCAACCCAGAAGGAGAATCCTCAAGCAAGAATATCAAACGGCCAAAAAGAGGTGAAGCAAACTACCTACCTAACTTACCTGAAGGACATGATGAAACAAGCCTTGAAAATGCCAGAAAGGTTCTCGTGGAAGAAATGAAGAAGAAACAACCCAATGGCACTCTCATCTCACAAATGATGGACCAATCATTCCCACTACGCAGACAAGAAATTGTAGAAAAGGAACCTGCTGTACAGAACATTGTTGAACGATGGCCAGCACTCTTCACAGACAGGTAAACTATTTTTGTTCTCAACCAATAAAATAATACCTATCAAAAAGAAATTCAAGGTGTGTGGCTAGAAATCCAAACACACTTGTTGGAATGTTAACACTTCTGCCATCTCTCCATCCCTACCCACCCCTCTCTCTACTTTTCAGGTGTTTGCTGAGTTCAACAGAATCGCAAGTAAGAATCTTGAGGGAGACTTCTTTGAGGCTCTGGACCAGTATACCCCACGTTTCATTGAACTTTTCAAAACAAGAAGGGGAACTGTTGGCCAGAAGCTCAGTGAGCTGATGCAGCACATGAGCTGGATGGTAAGTAGGTTAATTTTGCTTTTGATCTGTGTGATAGTTCATCAATCAAGTTCTAAATGAGATGATCCAGCCCAACCTATTCTATTTCCTGTCTGACTTGTGCTTGTGCCTTGCAAATTACTCTGTTAACTGGTCTTTTCTCTCTCTGTGTATCATTAGACACTAGACGTGACAGTACTTCGCTCTGTTGTCCTCAAAGGCATTCCTATTTTACTTGGTGACGACTCCAGTGAATTCTTCAAGACATGCTCTGTAAGTACTTGCACATAAGAAAAAGTTTGGTCTGCATTAAAATAGAACTATATCTGTGCTGACATAGAAGATGTAATTTTATCTGCACAATATACAATATACATTTTGTACAGTGATTGATGTATTTTGTATGGCAATTCCTCCACAGCTAATCTGAGAGGTATTTAAACAGCCAGTAAATAAAAATGAAATTTGCCACATAAACGTTGTACACATTAATTAATTGTAAATCTAAGGAGCAGGAGTCCAGGCTGAAAAGTCAGTGTCACTGTTTAAGAATATATGGACCTTGTGGACCATAGCTTTAGTTTAATCATACCACATTTATTTTGTTGGTTATATTGTAACAATCCAGTGTGAACACATATTTAAAACCATATTCCCTAGCAAATGCTTTCAACATTAAAAATGAATGTTTAGAAGAGCATAAATTGCCATGCTGAAGAATGTGTGTGTGTGTCTTTGTAGGGTACAGCGAGAGACGAGGCCCTAGAATGCACTGTCGGTGTGCTGACAGTTGTCAGTGAAGATAATCCTCATGAGGGTCCAAGTTCAGTAGACCTCCAGCCCATCTCCACTGCCATCATTCTGGAGGGAGGTATCATCATGGATCATATAAAAAAACTTGCCTCAGGCAGTTTGTCTGTTATTTGGGCTTACATATGCTTTGCATTTGGATTACCCAAAATGCATGGCAAATACACTCAACTTCATTCAGACTGTGATGCTTGGACTGGGAAAGAAAACCTCCCACCAAAACTGTTAACTTTGAAGAACAGTCTACTGGGTTAGACCAGTAAAGAGCCATCAGCTGTCAGATAGCACTTTGTAAATTATGCAGCAGTTAATGTTCTCCTGTTACCAGAGAAAGTTTTATGCTTTCATGCAACTGAGCTGGCTTGTTTATGATCTCAAAAAAAAAAAAAAATTCTATTAAAGTGTACCATGTTATGCTAGTATGCTAATGGTGGAAATAGCGCCACCTTGTGTTGCAAAGAGTTGTTAGATAATGTTGTCAGAAAGGAACCTAGCAAGGTTGACCTGTTTACATTTGTGTTTTGGGAAAACTTTTAATTATAGTAGTTATAATGTAGTACAAATACAAAACCCAAGGAGTGATGTTTTTCTGTGTTGGTTTAAACCTTGGACTGATGCTCGCTTTGGGACACAAAAGCATTTGTTGTACTTTCAGTTTTGATCAGAAATGCAATGATTTTGCATGCACTGAAGTCCTGTAATTATCAGGTGTTTACCTGTTTAATATTGTGAGACTGTTACATGCATAGAATTAGCTCACAAAAATGTGGTTTTATTTTTGCCATGTCCATGTCATGTTCTACAGTCAAATCAAACCACAAGTTTGTTGTTTAGCTGCTGTTTTGTACTTGAATGTACAAGAAAGTGATACTTGGGAACAGAACACTTGAGGCTGAATAATAGATTTAATGCATATTGTTATTACAATAGCCTAACAGACATAGATCACACTATGAGCAATTTTGCAACTAGCTTTAAAATACATTAAATATGACAAGAGGATAGAGAACAGTCATTTTATTGTTTATTGTAAGGTTATTACATGAGTGATAAAACACACATTTTATATTGGAGAATTGGAATCAAAAGTAACAATATCGAACATTTATTGTTCAGCCTAGATCTGTCAGTGATGCAATTATTTTTTTAATAAATGTTGTAATGCAGCTGAACAAACCCAGTGAGTGTTCTTTTAAAGTATATGTTTGCGGTGTTTTTCCCTTTATTAGGTAATAACAGCTAAAATAGATAAGAAATGGGAGAAGGACAAGGACCCATTCAAGGAAATTGGTTTGTTTAATTTAACTGAACTGAAATGAACTGAAAAAAAATGAGTGAGTAGTAAGTAGTAGGTATCATAATTCTAAGTGGGGTTGAATTTGTATCAAGCAGTCCACACAAAATGAAAAAATTAAGTTAACACTAAGCATGGCTATTAAGTTACATGAACTTTTTTTTTTTTTTTTAGTTGTACTACTTGATTTGGTACTGCACACTTAAAATAAACAAGCTTTTCTAACTCACTATTCTTAAGATTACTTTGCTTAATTTGCAACGAGTTTGCATACTTTTTTTAAGTAAGGTCAACTAATTAGATTTTACAGTGAGTATACATACACACGTCTCCCGCAGAGCTATGTTGAAAGTCCCTCAATATTCAGTCGAGTATTGGCTAATGACCTGCAACACCTAGACGTGTCCAGTACAGTACTACAATATGTAGATGATCTCTTGATATGTAGCACCTCCAAAGCTCAATGTGCACAAGACTCAGTCTCAGCCCTGATGGCTTTAGAAAAGGGGGCTCACAAGGTGAGTAAAAATAAATTACAGTTTTGCCAGACACAGGTTGAATACTTAGGTAGACAACTCTGTGGCACTAAATGAGCTATAGTGCCCTCACAAATTGAGGCAGTATCGAAAGCTCCCAAACCACAAACGGTGAGACACATGTCGTCATTTCTGCCATCTCAGCTTTACTAGAAGCCATACACCATCCAAAAGTGTTAGCCATCATTAAATGCGTAGCTCATCAAAAAACGAATTCCCTGATAGCTAAAGGCAACAACTTAGCAGATGAAGCCGCAAAACGCATAGCTACACCCACCTGTATAGGACCACTGCTAGTAGCTGGAGATTGTGAACCACTGACAAACTTATATATATATGTATATATATATATATATATATATATATATATATATATGTGTATATATATATATGTGTGTATATATATATATGTGTATATATATATATATATATATATATACATATATATATGTATATATATATATATATATATATATATATGAGCTATATATATGTGCTGCTATGTAATAGCAGCACAACATCAGGCAAGTCCATATGCACATTCTGTATGGGCAAAAAGGGGGGCAAGTATAATCACTGAAGAAGGTCCATCACATGGGCTATGGCGAAGTGCACATGGACATATTGTCCTCCCAACATCTTTGGTACAGGTTGCTACACGTAGTGCGCATGGTCAGGACCATTGCACAAGTGGGGAGGTGTTGAGACGCCTTCAAGCAGTCTGGTGGTCACCATTTTTCCGACCTGCGTTTGTAGCTGAGACAATTTTGCAAGGAAGGTTTTTTTCTGTTGCTCTGGTATTTCAAGTCTGATACTGCATGTTAGTCTTTTTGTTTTTTGTTTCTATTTTGCCGGGCTTGATGCTAAAATGATCTTTTCTTTTCAGATTTTTCAAGAAGACAAAAAACTTCCTATGCAGTGGTTGTGTAAGTACTGCACATTTTGTGCTGAAAAGAGGTGCTTCTTACTTAAGCATTACCGCTTAAAACACGGGTGCCACACTCGAATATCACCACTACCGTGCCTTTATAAGGAGTGCCTGTGCACATTTAAATCTTTCAATGCA
Organism: Lateolabrax maculatus; assembly: GCA_031216445.1. Lineage (NCBI taxonomy): Eukaryota > Metazoa > Chordata > Actinopteri > Acropomatiformes > Lateolabracidae > Lateolabrax > Lateolabrax maculatus. Next base: position 21,492,216 of record CM062200.1, read on the forward strand.
CTCAAAGTCCACTTATCAACATGGCACACTCAAAAGGACCTGGGGAACGTGGGTGAAACTGCTTTCCATTGTCAGCTGTGTGACTTTGTGGAGCCTTGCACTGGAGCTGACTTTTTTACCCATTTACGAAGACATTTGAAGCTGAAGCAAAAGGTTTCCTGTCCATATCAAGGCTGTAGCTTTCAGAGCAATGTTTATTCAACCTTTAATGCACATAAAAGCAAAGAACATCAAGACCACAATAAGATGGCATTCAAACCTGAAATTGTGTCACATAATGTACTTGAGGTACCTCCACCTAATATAAATATTCAACCTGAGGATAGTGCCCCTGAAACTGATCAGGTTGAGTTTGAGGTTACTGAGCTCAATGAAGATGTGGGAGACTTGGAGAGTCAGTTGGAACATAATGTAGCTGCTGTTTTTCTGAAAATGTCATCGATTCTTAACATCTCTGAAAATGCCCTGCAAGAAGTTATAGAGCAGATCAACCAAATTTATGTGCTTTCACAGCCATTGTTACATACCTCGGTTGGAAAAATACTAAATCAACATTGTGGAGATGTTGAGGACTCTTAAGTGAGTGAGATAGCTAAAGTATTTACTGAGAATAATGTATTCCTGAAATTCACTTCTACTAGGGGGTCATTGTCAACCACTAGCAAGCGAACATCATACATTTGAAAAGAATTCTCAGTGGTGACGCCTATTGAGTTTGTCCTAAAAAATGACAGGCAGACAGTTGTGTATATCCCCATACTAAAAATGCTGCAGACATTACTAAACAATGGAGAAATTTTAGATAAGGCCATGTCATCTGAGACAAATTTGTCACAGGGATATAGATCTCACAGGGATGGTTACCGGTTTAAAGACAATTCTCTCTTGACAGAGGAAGAATTCAGGATTGCTCTTTTCTTGTACATAGATGATTTTGAGGTGGCTAAGCCCTTGGGAACCTCCAGAAAGAAACACAAGCTGCCATCTACTGGGTACTTGGAAATCTACACCCTAAATATCGCTCCTCTCTTTATTCCATTCAGCTTGCTCTACTCATCATCGCTGAAGATGATATCAGGAAGTTGACTTTAAATGAGAGACCACAGTCTATTGAAGAATTAAAAGTGCAACTGGTAGATAAACTGTCACTGCAGTATGACTTTAAACTGCAGTATGAAGATCAAGACTTCCATAATGCCCTCTGCAATTTGACTGAAATAACTGATTTACCTGAAAGAGCTACGCTCAAAATCATCCCTCTTGTGACTCTCCATTTAACCGCATTGTCATCACCCACCACAACATCAGACACTGAGTGCAGCACAGCAGACACTGAGATCCTGTCGACAGGAAGAGCATCACCATCGCTAAGACAACAGTGGCCAGATTTCTTTGACATACCCAATTTCTCAGTTGATGTTGACTATAGACTCAGACAGGCAGATCTTGCCTTTATGAAGGATGGAACACGTATGACTCTACCACGAGATATGAAGCATGACATACTAGAAAAGCTTGCTGAGACGATGTACAGTTTCAAGGCTTACCCTAAAGATGATGACTTCAGCAGTGTTGCAAAAGCACTAATTAGCAAACACCCCTGCCTCACTGAGCCTGGACCACACAGATGGTATGGCTGGAAAAACAGCCTTAAATTATCGCACAAAGCTTCAAAAAGCTGGATGTGAGGATGTAGCAATCAATGGAGGCAAAAGAAGTAAAGGCAACCCAGAAGGAGAATCCTCAAGCAAGAATATCAAACGGCCAAAAAGAGGTGAAGCAAACTACCTACCTAACTTACCTGAAGGACATGATGAAACAAGCCTTGAAAATGCCAGAAAGGTTCTCGTGGAAGAAATGAAGAAGAAACAACCCAATGGCACTCTCATCTCACAAATGATGGACCAATCATTCCCACTACGCAGACAAGAAATTGTAGAAAAGGAACCTGCTGTACAGAACATTGTTGAACGATGGCCAGCACTCTTCACAGACAGGTAAACTATTTTTGTTCTCAACCAATAAAATAATGCCTATCAAAAAGAAATTCATGGTGTGTGGCTAGAAATCCAAACACACTTGTTGGAATGTTAACACTTCTGCCATCTCTCCATCCCTACCCACCCCTCTCTCTACTTTTCAGGTGTTTGCTGAGTTCAACAGAATCGCAAGTAAGAATCTTGAGGGAGACTTCTTTGAGGCTCTGGACCAGTATACCCCACGTTTCATTGAACTTTTCAAAACAAGAAGGGGAACTGTTGGCCAGAAGCTCAGTGAGCTGATGCAGCACATGAGCTGGATGGTAAGTAGGTTAATTTTGCTTTTGATCTGTGTGATAGTTCATCAATCAAGTTCTAAATGAGATGATCCAGCCCAACCTATTCTATTTCCTGTCTGACTTGTGCTTGTGCCTTGCAAATTACTCTGTTAACTGGTCTTTTCTCTCTCTGTGTATCATTAGACACCAGACGTGACAGTACTTCGCTCTGTTGTCCTCAAAGGCATTCCTATTTTACTTGGTGACGACTCCAGTGAATTCTTCAAGACATGCTCTGTAAGTACTTGCACATAAGAAAAAGTTTGGTCTGCATTAAAATAGAACTATATCTGTGCTGACATAGAAGATGTAATTTTATCTGCACAATATACAATATACATTTTGTACAGTGATTGATGTATTTTGTATGGCAATTCCTCCACAGCTAATCTGAGAGGTATTTAAACAGCCAGTAAATAAAAATGAAATTTGCCACATAAACGTTGTACACATTAATTAATTGTAAATCTAAGGAGCAGGAGTCCAGGCTGAAAAGTCAGTGTCACTGTTTAAGAATATATGGACCTTGTGGACCATAGCTTTAGTTTAATCATACCACATTTATTTTGTTGGTTATATTGTAACAATCCAGTGTGAACACATATTTAAAACCATATTCCCTAGCAAATGCTTTCAACATTAAAAATGAATGTTTAGAAGAGCATAAATTGCCATGCTGAAGAATGTGTGTGTGTGTCTTTGTAGGGTACAGCGAGAGACGAGGCCCTAGAATGCACTGTTGGTGTGCTGACAGTTGTCAGTGAAGATAATCCTCATGAGGGTCCAAGTTCAGTAGACCTCCAGCCCATCTCCACTGCCATCATTCTGGAGGGAGGTATCATCATGGATCATATAAAAAAACTTGCCTCAGGCAGTTTGTCTGTTATTTGGGCTTACATATGCTTTGCATTTGGATTACCCAAAATGCATGGCAAATACACTCAACTTCATTCAGACTGTGATGCTTGGACTGGGAAAGAAAACCTCCCACCAAAACTGTTAACTTTGAAGAACAGTCTACTGGGTTAGACCAGTAAAGAGCCATCAGCTGTCAGATAGCACTTTGTAAATTATGCAGCAGTTAATGTTCTCCTGTTATCAGAGAAAGTTTTATGCTTTCATGCAACTGAGCTGGCTTGTTTATGATCTCAAAAAAAAAAAAAATTCTATTAAAGTGTACCATGTTATGCTAGTATGCTAATGGTGGAAATAGCGCCACCTTGTGTTGCAAAGAGTTGTTAGATAATGTTGTCAGAAAGGAACCTAGCAAGGTTGACCTGTTTACATTTGTGTTTTGGGAAAACTTTTAATTATAGTAGTTATAATGTAGTACAAATACAAAACCCAAGGAGTGATGTTTTTCTGTGTTGGTTTAAACCTTGGACTGATGCTCGCTTTGGGACACAAAAGCATTTGTTGTACTTTCAGTTTTGATCAGAAATGCAATGATTTTGCATGCACTGAAGTCCTGTAATTATCAGGTGTTTACCTGTTTAATATTGTGAGACTGTTACATGCATAGAATTAGCTCACAAAAATGTGGTTTTATTTTTGCCATGTCCATGTCATGTTCTACAGTCAAATCAAACCACAAGTTTGTTGTTTAGCTGCTGTTTTGTACTTGAATGTACAAGAAAGTGATACTTGGGAACAGAACACTTGAGGCTGAATAATAGATTTAATGCATATTGTTATTACAATAGCCTAACAGACATAGATCACACTATGAGCAATTTTGCAACTAGCTTTAAAATACATTAAATATGACAAGAGGATAGAGAACAGTAATTTTATTGTTTATTGTAAGGTTATTACATGAGTGATAAAACACACATTTTATATTGGAGAATTGGAATCAAAAGTAACAATATCGAACATTTATTGTTCAGCCTAGATCTGTCAGTGATGCAATTATTTTTTTAATAAATGTTGTAATGCAGCTGAACAAACCCAGTGAGTGTTCTTTTAAAGTATATGTTTGCGGTGTTTTTCCCTTTATTAGGTAATAACAGCTAAAATAGATAAGAAATGGGAGAAGGACAAGGACCCATTCAAGGAAATTGGTTTGTTTAATTTAACTGAACTGAAATGAACTGAAAAAAAATGAGTGAGTAGTAAGTAGTAGGTATCATAATTCTAAGTGGGGTTAAATTTGTATCAAGCAGTCCACACAAAATGACAAAAATTAAGTTAACACTAAGCATGGCTATTAAGTTACATGAACTTTTTTTTTTTTTTTTAGTTGTACTACTTGATTTGGTACTGCACACTTAAAATAAACAAGCTTTTCTAACTCACTATTCTTAAGATTACTTTGCTTAATTTGCAACGAGTTTGCATACTTTTTTTAAGTAAGGTCAACTAATTAGATTTTACAGTGAGTATACATACACACGTCTCCCGCAGAGCTATGTTGAAAGTCCCTCAATATTCAGTCGAGTATTGGCTAATGACCTGCAACACCTAGACGTGTCCAGTACAGTACTACAATATGTAGATGATCTCTTGATATGTAGCACCTCCAAAGCTCAATGTGCACAAGACTCAGTCTCAGCCCTGATGGCTTTAGAAAAGGGGGCTCACAAGGTGAGTAAAAATAAATTACAGTTTTGCCAGACACAGGTTGAATACTTAGGTAGACAACTCTGTGGCACTAAATGAGCTATAGTGCCCTCACAAATTGAGGCAGTATCGAAAGCTCCCAAACCACAAACGGTGAGACACATGTCGTCATTTCTGCCATCTCAGCTTTCCTAGAAGCCATACACCATCCAAAAGTGTTAGCCATCATTAAATGCGTAGCTCATCAAAAAACGAATTCCCTGATAGCTAAAGGCAACAACTTAGCAGATGAAGCCGCAAAACGCATAGCTACACCCACCTGTATAGGACCACTGCTAGTAGCTGGAGATTGTGAACCACTGACAAACTTATATATATATGTATATATATATATATATATATATATATATGAGCTATATATATGTGCTGCTATGTAATAGCAGCACAACATCAGGCAAGTCCATATGCACATTCTGTATGGGCAAAAAGGGGGGCAAGTATAATCACTGAAGAAGGTCCATCACATGGGCTATGGCGAAGTGCACATGGACATATTGTCCTCCCAACATCTTTGGTACAGGTTGCTACACGTAGTGCGCATGGTCAGGACCATTGCACAAGTGGGGAGGTGTTGAGACGCCTTCAAGCAGTCTGGTGGTCACCATTTTTCCGACCTGCGTTTGTAGCTGAGACAATTTTGCAAGGAAGGTTTTTTTCTGTTGCTCTGGTATTTCAAGTCTGATACTGCATGTTAGTGTTTTTGTTTTTTGTTTCTATTTTGCCGGGCTTGATGCTAAAATGATCTTTTCTTTTCAGATTTTTCAAGAAGACAAAAAACTTCCTATGCAGTGGTTGTGTAAGTACTGCACATTTTGTGCTGAAAAGAGGTGCTTCTTACTTAAGCATTACCGCTTAAAACACGGGTGCCACACTCGAATATCACCACTACCGTGCCTTTATAAGGGTGCCTGTGCACATTTAAATCTTTCAATGCACTCAAAGTCCACTTATCAACATGGCACACTCAAAAGGACCTGGGGAACGTGGGTGAAACTGCTTTCCATTGTCAGCTGTGTGACTTTGTGGAGCCTTGCACTGGAGCTGACTTTTTTACCCATTTACGAAGACATTTGAAGCTGAAGCAAAAGGTTTCCTGTCCATATCAAGGCTGTAGCTTTCAGAGCAATGTTTATTCAACCTTTAATGCACATAAAAGCAAAGAACATCAAGACCACAATAAGATGGCATTCAAACCTGAAATTGTGTCACATAATGTACTTGAGGTACCTCCACCTAATATAAATATTCAACCTGAGGATAGTGCCCCTGAAACTGATCAGGTTGAGTTTGAGGTTACTGAGCTCAATGAAGATGTGGGAGACTTGGAGAGTCAGTTGGAACATAATGTAGCTGCTGTTTTTCTGAAAATGTCATCGATTCTTAACATCTCTGAAAATGCCCTGCAAGAAGTTATAGAGCAGATCAACCAAATTTATGTGCTTTCACAGCCATTGTTACATACCTCGGTTGGAAAAATACTAAATCAACATTGTGGAGATGTTGAGGACTCTTAAGTGAGTGAGATAGCTAAAGTATTTACTGAGAATAATGTATTCCTGAAATTCACTTCTACTAGGGGGTCATTGTCAACCACTAGCAAGCGAACATCATACATTTGAAAAGAATTCTCAGTGGTGACGCCTATTGAGTTTGTCCTAAAAAATGACAGGCAGACAGTTGTGTATATCCCCATACTAAAAATGCTGCAGACATTACTAAACAATGGAGAAATTTTAGATAAGGCCATGTCATCTGAGACAAATTTGTCACAAGGATACAGATCTCACATGGATGGTTACCGGTTTAAAGACAATTCTCTCTTGACAGAGGAAGAATTCAGGATTGCTCTTTTCTTGTACATAGATGATTTTGAGGTGGCTAAGCCCTTGGGAACCTCCAGAAAGAAACACAAGCTGCCATCTACTGGGTATTTGGAAATCTACACCCTAAATATCGCTCCTCTCTTCATTCCATTCAGCTTGCTCTACTCATCATCGCTGAAGATGATATCAGGAAGTTGACTTTAAATGAGAGACCACAGTCTATTGAAGAATTAAAAGTGCAACTGGTAGATAAACTGTCACTGCAGTATGACTTTAAACTGCAGTATGAAGATCAAGACTTCCATAATGCCCTCTGCAATTTGACTGAAATAACTGATTTACCTGAAAGAGCTACGCTCAAAATCATCCCTCTTGTGACTCTCCATTTAACCGCATTGTCATCACCCACCACAACATCAGACACTGAGTGCAGCACAGCAGACACTGAGATCCTGTCGACAGGAAGAGCATCACCATCGCTAAGACAACAGTGGCCAGATTTCTTTGACATACCCAATTTCTCAGTTGATGTTGACTATAGACTCAGACAGGCAGATCTTGCCTTTATGAAGGATGGAACACGTATGACTCTACCACGAGATATGAAGCATGACATACTAGAAAAGCTTGCTGAGACGATGTACAGTTTCAAGGCTTACCCTAAAGATGATGACTTCAGCAGTGTTGCAAAAGCACTAATTAGCAAACACCCCTGCCTCACTGAGCCTGGACCACACAGATGGTATGGCTGGAAAAACAGCCTTAAATTATCGCACAAAGCTTCAAAAAGCTGGATGTGAGGATGTAGCAATCAATGGAGGCAAAAGAAGTAAAGGCAACCCAGAAGGAGAATCCTCAAGCAAGAATATCAAACGGCCAAAAAGAGGTGAAGCAAACTACCTACCTAACTTACCTGAAGGACATGATGAAACAAGCCTTGAAAATGCCAGAAAGGTTCTCGTGGAAGAAATGAAGAAGAAACAACCCAATGGCACTCTCATCTCACAAATGATGGACCAATCATTCCCACTACGCAGACAAGAAATTGTAGAAAAGGAACCTGCTGTACAGAACATTGTTGAACGATGGCCAGCACTCTTCACAGACAGGTAAACTATTTTTGTTCTCAACCAATAAAATAATACCTATCAAAAAGAAATTCAAGGTGTGTGGCTAGAAATCCAAACACACTTGTTGGAATGTTAACACTTCTGCCATCTCTCCATCCCTACCCACCCCTCTCTCTACTTTTCAGGTGTTTGCTGAGTTCAACAGAATCGCAAGTAAGAATCTTGAGGGAGACTTCTTTGAGGCTCTGGACCAGTATACCCCACGTTTCATTGAACTTTTCAAAACAAGAAGGGGAACTGTTGGCCAGAAGCTCAGTGAGCTGATGCAGCACATGAGCTGGATGGTAAGTAGGTTAATTTTGCTTTTGATCTGTGTGATAGTTCATCAATCAAGTTCTAAATGAGATGATCCAGCCCAACCTATTCTATTTCCTGTCTGACTTGTGCTTGTGCCTTGCAAATTACTCTGTTAACTGGTCTTTTCTCTCTCTGTGTATCATTAGACACCAGACGTGACAGTACTTCGCTCTGTTGTCCTCAAAGGCATTCCTATTTTACTTGGTGACGACTCCAGTGAATTCTTCAAGACATGCTCTGTAAGTACTTGCACATAAGAAAAAGTTTGGTCTGCATTAAAATAGAACTATATCTGTGCTGACATAGAAGATGTAATTTTATCTGCACAATATACAATATACATTTTGTACAGTGATTGATGTATTTTGTATGGCAATTCCTCCACAGCTAATCTGAGAGGTATTTAAACAGCCAGTAAATAAAAATGAAATTTGCCACATAAACGTTGTACACATTAATTAATTGTAAATCTAAGGAGCAGGAGTCCAGGCTGAAAAGTCAGTGTCACTGTTTAAGAATATATGGACCTTGTGGACCATAGCTTTAGTTTAATCATACCACATTTATTTTGTTGGTTATATTGTAACAATCCAGTGTGAACACATATTTAAAACCATATTCCCTAGCAAATGCTTTCAACATTAAAAATGAATGTTTAGAAGAGCATAAATTGCCATGCTGAAGAATGTGTGTGTGTGTCTTTGTAGGGTACAGCGAGAGACGAGGCCCTAGAATGCACTGTCGGTGTGCTGACAGTTGTCAGTGAAGATAATCCTCATGAGGGTCCAAGTTCAGTAGACCTCCAGCCCATCTCCACTGCCATCATTCTGGAGGGAGGTATCATCATGGATCATATAAAAAAACTTGCCTCAGGCAGTTTGTCTGTTATTTGGGCTTACATATGCTTTGCATTTGGATTACCCAAAATGCATGGCAAATACACTCAACTTCATTCAGACTGTGATGCTTGGACTGGGAAAGAAAACCTCCCACCAAAACTGTTAACTTTGAAGAACAGTCTACTGGGTTAGACCAGTAAAGAGCCATCAGCTGTCAGATAGCACTTTGTAAATTATGCAGCAGTTAATGTTCTCCTGTTATCAGAGAAAGTTTTATGCTTTCATGCAACTGAGCTGGCTTGTTTATGATCTCAAAAAAAAAAAAAATTCTATTAAAGTGTACCATGTTATGCTAGTATGCTAATGGTGGAAATAGCGCCACCTTGTGTTGCAAAGAGTTGTTAGATAATGTTGTCAGAAAGGAACCTAGCAAGGTTGACCTGTTTACATTTGTGTTTTGGGAAAACTTTTAATAGTTATAATGTAGTACAAATACAAAACCCAAGGAGTGATGTTTTTCTGTGTTGGTTTAGACCTTGGACTGATGCTCGCTTTGGGACACAAAAGCATTTGTTGTACTTTCAGTTTTGATCAGAAATGCAATGATTTTGCATGCACTGAAGTCCTGTAATTATCAGGTGTTTACCTGTTTAATATTGTGAGACTGTTACATGCATAGAATTAGCTCACAAAAATGTGGTTTTATTTTTGCCATGTCCATGTCATGTTCTACAGTCAAATCAAACCACAAGTTTGTTGTTTAGCTGCTGTTTTGTACTTGAATGTACAAGAAAGTGATACTTGGGAACAGAACACTTGAGGCTGAATAATAGATTTAATGCATATTGTTATTACAATAGCCTAACAGACATAGATCACACTATGAGCAATTTTACAACTAGCTTTAAAATACATTAAATATGACAAGAGGATAGAGAACAGTAATTTTATTGTTTATTGTAAGGTTATTACATGAGTGATAAAACATACATTTTATATTGGAGAATTGGAATCAAAAGTAACAATATCGAACATTTATTGTTCAGCCTAGATCTGTCAGTGATGCAATTATTTTTTTAATAAATGTTGTAATGCAGCTGAACAAACCCAGTGAGTGTTCTTTTAAAGTATATGTTTGTGGTGTTTTTCCCTTTATTAGGTAATAACAGCTAAAATAGATAAGAAATGGGAGAAGGACAAGGACCCATTCAAGGAAATTGGTTTGTTTAATTTAACTGAACTGAAATGAACTGAAAAAAAATGAGTGAGTAGTAAGTAGTAGGTATCATAATTCTAAGTGGGGTTAAATTTGTATCAAGCAGTCCACACAAAATGAAAAAATTAAGTTAACACTAAGCATGGCTATTAAGTTACATGAACTTTTTTTTTTTTTTTAGTTGTACTACTTGATTTAGTACTGCACACTTAAAATAAACAAGCTTTTCTAACTCACTATTCTTAAGATTACTTTGCTTAATTTGCAACGAGTTTGCATACTTTTTTTAAGTAAGGTCAACTAATTAGATTTTACAGTGAGTATACGTACACACGTCTCCCGCAGAGCTATGTTGAAAGTCCCTCAATATTCAGTCGAGTATTGGCTAATGACCTGCAACACCTAGACCTGTCCAGTACAGTACTACAATATGTAGATGATCTCTTGATATGTAGCACCTCCAAAGCTCAATGTGCACAAGACTCAGTCTCAGCCCTGATGGCTTTAGAAAAGCGGGCTCACAAGGTGAGTAAAAATAAATTACAGTTTTGCCAGACACAGGTTGAATACTTAGGTAGACAACTCTGTGGCACTAAATGAGCTATAGCGCCCTCACAAATTGAGGCAGTATCGAAAGCTCCCAAACCACAAACGGTGAGACACATGTCGTCATTTCTGCCATCTCAGCTTTACTAGAAGCCATACACCATCCAAAAGTGTTAGCCATCATTAAATGCGTAGCTCATCAAAAAACGAATTCCCTGATAGCTAAAGGCAACAACTTAGCAGATGAAGCCGCAAAACGCATAGCTACACCCACCTGTATAGGACCAGTGCTAGTAGCTGGAGATTGTGAACCACTGACAAACTTATATATATATGATATATATATATATATATATATGAGCTATATATATGTGCTGCTATGTAATAGCAGCACAACATCAGGCAAGTCCATATGCACATTCTGTATGGGCAAAAAGGGGGGCAAGTATAATCACTGAAGAAGGTCCATCACATGGGCTATGGCGAAGTGCACATGGACATATTGTCCTCCCAACATCTTTGGTACAGGTTGCTACACGTAGTGCGCATGGTCAGGACCATTGCACAAGTGGGGAGGTGTTGAGACGCCTTCAAGCAGTCTGGTGGTCACCATTTTTCCGACCTGCGTTTGTAGCTGAGACAATAAAAAAAAGCCCTAAAAATGCTAGGAATCAAACAGAAGTTCAGATGTGTGTATCACCCACAGTCACAGAGAGTAGTGGAAAGGGCAAATGGCATGCTAAAAGCAAAACTTGCAAAAATTAGAGCAGACAGTCAGTATAAAATCAATTGGGTAGATGCATTGCCACTTGCTTTGATGGCTATACGAACACTAACTAACACTAACACTAAGCTAAGAGACTAACACATCTAATACTACACGAGGCCCTTACAGGGAGACCGATGCCGGTTCCCTTTTGTAGAGGGCCGTATGCGAGCAATGTGAACGAGAACTAACATGCTACCTACGACACCTAACGCAAATACACAAAGCTGTGCTCCAACAGGTAAAAGCTGTGTCTGAGGACAGAGACGCTGACATTCCAGAGCAGCTAAGGAGAGTTGAACCTGGAGACTGGGTCTACGTAAAGGTGTTCAAACGAAAGTGGGACCAACCAAGGTGAGAAGGACCCTTTAAGGTTATCCTAACTACCCCAACTGCGCTGAAAGTAGAGGGTAAGAAATGTTGGTTCCATTTAAACCATTGCTGCAGAGCGAGGGATCCAGGTGAGACAGCAAGGGCACAGCACGATCCATAAAGGGACGGTGGAGCCTCCCAACTGGAAGATAGACAGCTTCAAGATCCAAGGACAAAGATGATCACAGAGACTGGCTGAGAGGAGGAGTACCAGTAAACAACGTAATCACACTCACGTATATAAAGTCAGCTCAATACAATCAAACATTGACATTAGGACCAGAAGGCATAAAAATAGACACGCATGTGGTTCACAGACAATGCCTAAAAGAAGGGACAGTGATGGTAGTGGTACAATGTTCACGAAATCAATGCACATAGATAAACCTACACCAAACCATGACAGCTGAAGAAGCAACCAAATTGACCCAAATTTAAGTAAAATGAGGTGTCTGAGCTGAGAGATGTCTCTCCCATGTGTGTCCAATGTTTAGATACTTGTGTGGATCCAATGTTTAGATACTTGTGTGGGAAATGTTTAGATAAGCCTATGTCCAAGGTCTGGCTACTTTCATAGATGGGTGCCCCTTGGGGGTTGTTTTCCTAAAGTTCCAAAGAGATGAGATCAGTTTCAACCTGAACTATAGGTTCCACCTTCCCTTTCTGTAAAATAGCCATGTATGGTTATGAGGTTGGCTCTGAGCCTATCTTGTCACCACACATTAGCTATACCATGAGGCTTTAAAAGGTGTAGTTTGAGTGGAAAACGGGGGAGATTCACATTGGCTTCGGATCTTCTCACAGGCAATCCATGGTGCTTGTTTTGACGCTGTACTTTTTGTAATAAACCTTTTTATACAACTAAGTCGGTGTCAGCGGAGATTCCTTCATCATCATCACATCATCGCTACAGAAGATACAACACAGCCAACCCGTCTCAGACAGCTAAGGTCGCAAAAGGAGGAAGCATTTAGGAGTGGAGACAGAAGCAGGTTCAAAGAGGCAAAGTACAGGTTTAGCAAGGAGGTGAGGGGAGCTAAACGACTGTATTCTGAGAAACTCCAACACCAGTTCTCAGCCAAGGACTCTGCTTCTGTCTGGAAGGGGCTCAGAGAGCTCACCCATTACAAACCCAGAGCCCCCCACTCTGCTAACGACTTGCGCCTGTCCAACAATCTGAACAAGTTCTACTGTCGTTTCGAAAGACAATGGGACAGTCCAGACACAATCCCCTGGGACTCCATCCACCAGCCCCAGGCCACCAGCTTCACCTCTCCCACCACTGCAGGGGCCTGGGCCTCTCCACAACTTCAAACCTCAGAGGCCCCCTTCCCGTCCACAGTGACACCTCTCTCAATCCTGGAGAGGGATGTTAACAGACAATACAAGAGATGGTGAAGGCAGCACTACAAGTGACTGTATGGAAACCAACTCAGAACACGCATGTGCAGTCATCCTCCGATGGACAATATGTGAAAATATTTCTGCGAGCATATGACAAAGGAACAAGAGCCCAAGTGCTACTAAGTCAGAGATTCCCTACTCAACTGCCACTCTCAGAAGAACATAGTGTGCTACTACATCAGATACCACATGAGTTATGGTCACATCATAAAACAGATGTAGGGCTAGTTAGGTCAGCACAGCCAGTTCACATCAAAGCAAAAGAGGGCATTGTGTTGCCATACCAAAAACAATATCCCATTAAACCACACCAAATAGCAGGTATAAGACCCACCATCAAGGGCTTGGTAGCAGCAGGTGTGTTAAAACCAACAAAAAGTCTGTGTAATACACCAACTTGTCCAATAAAACAAAATAAACTCTAGTGACTATCGATTGGTGCATGATTTGTGCGCCATTAATTCCACTGTAGATGCAGAAGTACCTGTGGTTCCAGACCCACATACTTTGCTTTCTAATATCCCACATGACGCCTGTTGGTACACAGCATTTGTTAGTGTGCCATTACACCCAGATTCACAGTATCTGTTTGCTTTTACATATCAAGGACAGCAGTACACTGTAAATGCAAACATAGTATTTAATTAAAAATAGTAAATTGACTTAAATCAGTTTTTATCAAATTGCTATTAACACTTACTTTTAGTAAATTACTTGTAATTTGTGGTTGAAAAATCTCACCAGCTCAGTCTACTTGAACTGGATTAATTTAGAAAAAGTATGTTTTCGATAATTGTGCTTTTACAAGTACATTTACTCAATACTGCACTTAAGTACAAAGTACTTTAAGTACTTTACTTTTTTTTTCATATTACTGTCTACTTTTACTCCACTACATTTTAGAGGGAAATATTGTACTTTTTACATCACTGCATATGTAATAATACATACGCGATATATAATAATAATCAGTAGTATGCTACTTTTAATTTTAATATTTTAAGTATTTCTTTTTGTGGTTATATGTTTTTTACTTAATTGAAATTTTCACTGCAGGAGCTGTATTGTAAAAGAGTAGTTTCACGGAGTGGTATTAGTACTTTTGCTTCGATTTGAAAACTTCGCCGGCTTTTTTTTTTTTTTTCCCGACCTGTGGGCATGCGCAACTCCGTCCTCTCTACGCCTGACGGTATGTCAACAACACACCCGCAACGGACGAGGAGCTGGACCTAATCCCTGCAACAGCACTCGTTAAGGTTATTTTCAGCATTCTTGTGCTTGGCACACTCATTTGGTGAGTAATATTTTACCCTTGTTTAGACCGTTTTCTTTCTGTAAGTAAGCGCCATATTTTTCGTGCTTGCTAGTAATGATGTGGGTTGTAATGTCAGCTAACGCTGCCTCAGAGCTATATAGCTCTGAGCTAGCTGAACTATATTATGGACATAACGTGTCTTACTTTTGTCACGTTAAAGTTGAGGAGAAACTTTAGTGTAGCGGTCGCGGGCGTGCTCGTCACGTGCACGCGCACACCCGCTGTCGGAGTTGATTTTTTTTTCTGAGGCCAGTCATCTATGAGTACTCACTCACGATGAGAGACTGATCCCGGCGGTTTGTGAGTTTCCATGAGCAGGAGGGCATTCACATGGCAGAACATCAGAACAAGTCTGGATGTATCATTTTATTTTACGCTCGGCTGTTAAGTTAGGACTATGCTAACTTAATGTTATTTTATTTTACCCTCCTCACTTAACACTAGTCATATTTGTAGCTGTGTCGTTTCCATGGTTACCACGTTTAGCGCGCCCAATGAGCCGGTCACCCGCTCCACTCAGTGTGATCATTCTGCAGGATCAATGAACTGTCAGCGTGTTTAATCAATCATAACTCTGAATACTAAACTGATTTTCACGGGATTGTTTAATGCAAACGTCACACATGTATATATAATATATATATATATATATATATTATATATACAGATATATAGGGAGAGAGAGATAGATAGATAGATATAGATTTTCATTTTTTTTGATATATATGTAGATATACATATTCATTTTTTCTGAGATCTAACTTCTGTCTATTGTGTTTTATCTTATATTGATGTATAATGTTGTATTGTTTCTTCATTTTTCAACTTATTAAAATAGCTGAGTAGTACACAATCTGCTTCTGCTTCTCTATCATATATTAGTGTTTTTATATATGTGTGTGTGTGTGTATTATATTATATCATACATAGCATATATCACATACCAGAATATTCTATTACCGTTATGCCTATTATGTATATTAAAATACGCCGAATCATGTGTCCGGTATCATGCCTACATGTATGACGTTTGCAGAAAAAAATCCCGTGAAAATCAGTTTAGTATTCAGAGTTATGATTAATTAAATGCATTGACACTTCATTGTACCTGCAGACAGATTACACTGAGTGGAGCGGGTGACCGGTCCAAGATGGCGGCCCCACGTCTCGTCAGCGCCAATAGGCAGTAGCGGTCGATGCGGCGTCTACTCTTTATATGTCTATGCCGCACACTGTTTACTTGCGCAGTGCTTGTCTGATCACACGAGGAGTGCAGTGAGAGCCCGCAGATCAGATTTGGGACAGACAAAAGGGTCTCCCTGTCTGTCTTTTTATCATAGCCTGTTACCATTGCTGGCATACTCAGTGGCCTAAGTTATTCTTTAAGGTTATGTTGTCTAGAATATGTACATTACAATACTGTCTTTGTGGGTAATAGGCCTATGTTACAGTTTTCACTTGTACTGGAAACAAGATGTTTATGAGTTGTGGTGAGCTTTGGTTGTGTTAAATTGTTGTATTCTTCTTAACTGTCCCCTTCCAGGCTCAGGCAGATGGTGATCAATCCACAGTTCCCTTGATACCACATAAGTGAGTCATTTACCATTTACCTTTTGTACTGCTGTGTTCATTTGGTAGCTGTTCTTGTCTTAAAGAAGTGAAATGATTAAAAGCTTGATAATTAGATAGATTTTTGCAAGGATTTAGTTTTTTTCTGTTGCTCTGGTATTTCAAGTCTGATACTGCATGTTAGTGTTTTTGTTTTTTGTTTCTATTTTGCCGGGCTTGATGCTAAAATGATCTTTTCTTTTCAGATTTTTCAAGAAGACAAAAAACTTCCTATGCAGTGGTTGTGTAAGTACTGCACATTTTGTGCTGAAAAGAGGTGCTTCTTACTTAAGCATTACCGCTTAAAACACGGGTGCCACACTCGAATATCACCACTACCGTGCCTTTATAAGGAGTGCCTGTGCACATTTAAATCTTTCAATGCACTCAAAGTCCACTTATCAACATGGCACACTCAAAAGGACCTGGGGAACGTGGGTGAAACTGCTTTCCATTGTCAGCTGTGTGACTTTGTGGAGCCTTGCACTGGAGCTGACTTTTTTACCCATTTACGAAGACATCTGAAGCTGAAGCAAAAGGTTTCCTGTCCATATCAAGGCTGTAGCTTTCAGAGCAATGTTTATTCAACCTTTAATGCACATAAAAGCAAAGAACATCAAGACCACAATAAGATGGCATTCAAACCTGAAATTGTGTCACATAATGTACTTGAGGTACCTCCACCTAATATAAATATTCAACCTGAGGATAGTGCCCCTGAAACTGATCAGGTTGAGTTTGAGGTTACTGAGCTCAATGAAGATGTGGGAGACTTGGAGAGTCAGTTGGAACATAATGTAGCTGCTGTTTTTCTGAAAATGTCATCGATTCTTAACATCTCTGAAAATGCCCTGCAAGAAGTTATAGAGCAGATCAACCAAATTTATGTGCTTTCACAGCCATTGTTACATACCTCGGTTGGAAAAATACTAAATCAACATTGTGGAGATGTTGAGGACTCTTAAGTGAGTGAGATAGCTAAAGTATTTACTGAGAATAATGTATTCCTGAAATTCACTTCTACTAGGGGGTCATTGTCAACCACTAGCAAGCGAACATCATACATTTGAAAAGAATTCTCAGTGGTGACGCCTATTGAGTTTGTCCTAAAAAATGACAGGCAGACAGTTGTGTATATCCCCATACTAAAAATGCTGCAGACATTACTAAACAATGGAGAAATTTTAGATAAGGCCATGTCATCTGAGACAAATTTGTCACAGGGATATAGATCTCACAGGGATGGTTACCGGTTTAAAGACAATTCTCTCTTGACAGAGGAAGAATTCAGGATTGCTCTTTTCTTGTACATAGATGAGGTGGCTAAGCCCTTGGGAACCTCCAGAAAGAAACACAAGCTGCCATCTACTGGGTACTTGGAAATCTACACCCTAAATATCGCTCCTCTCTTCATTCCATTCAGCTTGCTCTACTCATCATCGCTGAAGATGATATCAGGAAGTTGACTTTAAATGAGAGACCACAGTCTATTGAAGAATTAAAAGTGCAACTGGTAGATAAACTGTCACTGCAGTATGACTTTAAACTGCAGTATGAAGATCAAGACTTCCATAATGCCCTCTGCAATTTGACTGAAATAACTGATTTACCTGAAAGAGCTACGCTCAAAATCATCCCTCTTGTGACTCTCCATTTAACCGCATTGTCATCACCCACCACAACATCAGACACTGAGTGCAGCACAGCAGACACTGAGATCCTGTCGACAGGAAGAGCATCACCATCGCTAAGACAACAGTGGCCAGATTTCTTTGACATACCCAATTTCTCAGTTGATGTTGACTATAGACTCAGACAGGCAGATCTTGCCTTTATGAAGGATGGAACACGTATGACTCTACCACGAGATATGAAGCATGACATACTAGAAAAGCTTGCTGAGACGATGTACAGTTTCAAGGCTTACCCTAAAGATGATGACTTCAGCAGTGTTGCAAAAGCACTAATTAGCAAACACCCCTGCCTCACTGAGCCTGGACCACACAGATGGTATGGCTGGAAAAACAGCCTTAAATTATCGCACAAAGCTTCAAAAAGCTGGATGTGAGGATGTAGCAATCAATGGAGGCAAAAGAAGTAAAGGCAACCCAGAAGGAGAATCCTCAAGCAAGAATATCAAACGGCCAAAAAGAGGTGAAGCAAACTACCTACCTAACTTACCTGAAGGACATGATGAAACAAGCCTTGAAAATGCCAGAAAGGTTCTCGTGGAAGAAATGAAGAAGAAACAACCCAATGGCACTCTCATCTCACAAATGATGGACCAATCATTCCCACTACGCAGACAAGAAATTGTAGAAAAGGAACCTGCTGTACAGAACATTGTTGAACGATGGCCAGCACTCTTCACAGACAGGTAAACTATTTTTGTTCTCAACCAATAAAATAATGCCTATCAAAAAGAAATTCATGGTGTGTGGCTAGAAATCCAAACACACTTGTTGGAATGTTAACACTTCTGCCATCTCTCCATCCCTACCCACCCCTCTCTCTACTTTTCAGGTGTTTGCTGAGTTCAACAGAATCGCAAGTAAGAATCTTGAGGGAGACTTCTTTGAGGCTCTGGACCAGTATACCCCACGTTTCATTGAACTTTTCAAAACAAGAAGGGGAACTGTTGGCCAGAAGCTCAGTGAGCTGATGCAGCACATGAGCTGGATGGTAAGTAGGTTAATTTTGCTTTTGATCTGTGTGATAGTTCATCAATCAAGTTCTAAATGAGATGATCCAGCCCAACCTATTCTATTTCCTGTCTGACTTGTGCTTGTGCCTTGCAAATTACTCTGTTAACTGGTCTTTTCTCTCTCTGTGTATCATTAGACACCAGACGTGACAGTACTTCGCTCTGTTGTCCTCAAAGGCATTCCTATTTTACTTGGTGACGACTCCAGTGAATTCTTCAAGACATGCTCTGTAAGTACTTGCACATAAGAAAAAGTTTGGTCTGCATTAAAATAGAACTATATCTGTGCTGACATAGAAGATGTAATTT
Source organism: Lateolabrax maculatus (assembly GCA_031216445.1). Lineage (NCBI taxonomy): Eukaryota > Metazoa > Chordata > Actinopteri > Acropomatiformes > Lateolabracidae > Lateolabrax > Lateolabrax maculatus. Next base: position 21,511,484 of record CM062200.1, read on the forward strand.
TATCTGCACAATATACAATATACATTTTGTACAGTGATTGATGTATTTTGTATGGCAATTCCTCCACAGCTAATCTGAGAGGTATTTAAACAGCCAGTAAATAAAAATGAAATTTGCCACATAAACGTTGTACACATTAATTAATTGTAAATCTAAGGAGCAGGAGTCCAGGCTGAAAAGTCAGTGTCACTGTTTAAGAATATATGGACCTTGTGGACCATAGCTTTAGTTTAATCATACCACATTTATTTTGTTGGTTATATTGTAACAATCCAGTGTGAACACATATTTAAAACCATATTCCCTAGCAAATGCTTTCAACATTAAAAATGAATGTTTAGAAGAGCATAAATTGCCATGCTGAAGAATGTGTGTGTGTGTCTTTGTAGGGTACAGCGAGAGACGAGGCCCTAGAATGCACTGTCGGTGTGCTGACAGTTGTCAGTGAAGATAATCCTCATGAGGGTCCAAGTTCAGTAGACCTCCAGCCCATCTCCACTGCCATCATTCTGGAGGGAGGTATCATCATGGATCATATAAAAAAACTTGCCTCAGGCAGTTTGTCTGTTATTTGGGCTTACATATGCTTTGCATTTGGATTACCCAAAATGCATGGCAAATACACTCAACTTCATTCAGACTGTGATGCTTGGACTGGGAAAGAAAACCTCCCACCAAAACTGTTAACTTTGAAGAACAGTCTACTGGGTTAGACCAGTAAAGAGCCATCAGCTGTCAGATAGCACTTTGTAAATTATGCAGCAGTTAATGTTCTCCTGTTATCAGAGAAAGTTTTATGCTTTCATGCAACTGAGCTGGCTTGTTTATGATCTCAAAAAAAAAAAAAATTCTATTAAAGTGTACCATGTTATGCTAGTATGCTAATGGTGGAAATAGCGCCACCTTGTGTTGCAAAGAGTTGTTAGATAATGTTGTCAGAAAGGAACCTAGCAAGGTTGACCTGTTTACATTTGTGTTTTGGGAAAACTTTTAATAGTTATAATGTAGTACAAATACAAAACCCAAGGAGTGATGTTTTTCTGTGTTGGTTTAGACCTTGGACTGATGCTCGCTTTGGGACACAAAAGCATTTGTTGTACTTTCAGTTTTGATCAGAAATGCAATGATTTTGCATGCACTGAAGTCCTGTAATTATCAGGTGTTTACCTGTTTAATATTGTGAGACTGTTACATGCATAGAATTAGCTCACAAAAATGTGGTTTTATTTTTGCCATGTCCATGTCATGTTCTACAGTCAAATCAAACCACAAGTTTGTTGTTTAGCTGCTGTTTTGTACTTGAATGTACAAGAAAGTGATACTTGGGAACAGAACACTTGAGGCTGAATAATAGATTTAATGCATATTGTTATTACAATAGCCTAACAGACATAGATCACACTATGAGCAATTTTACAACTAGCTTTAAAATACATTAAATATGACAAGAGGATAGAGAACAGTAATTTTATTGTTTATTGTAAGGTTATTACATGAGTGATAAAACATACATTTTATATTGGAGAATTGGAATCAAAAGTAACAATATCGAACATTTATTGTTCAGCCTAGATCTGTCAGTGATGCAATTATTTTTTTAATAAATGTTGTAATGCAGCTGAACAAACCCAGTGAGTGTTCTTTTAAAGTATATGTTTGTGGTGTTTTTCCCTTTATTAGGTAATAACAGCTAAAATAGATAAGAAATGGGAGAAGGACAAGGACCCATTCAAGGAAATTGGTTTGTTTAATTTAACTGAACTGAAATGAACTGAAAAAAAATGAGTGAGTAGTAAGTAGTAGGTATCATAATTCTAAGTGGGGTTAAATTTGTATCAAGCAGTCCACACAAAATGAAAAAATTAAGTTAACACTAAGCATGGCTATTAAGTTACATGAACTTTTTTTTTTTTTTTAGTTGTACTACTTGATTTAGTACTGCACACTTAAAATAAACAAGCTTTTCTAACTCACTATTCTTAAGATTACTTTGCTTAATTTGCAACGAGTTTGCATACTTTTTTTAAGTAAGGTCAACTAATTAGATTTTACAGTGAGTATACGTACACACGTCTCCCGCAGAGCTATGTTGAAAGTCCCTCAATATTCAGTCGAGTATTGGCTAATGACCTGCAACACCTAGACCTGTCCAGTACAGTACTACAATATGTAGATGATCTCTTGATATGTAGCACCTCCAAAGCTCAATGTGCACAAGACTCAGTCTCAGCCCTGATGGCTTTAGAAAAGCGGGCTCACAAGGTGAGTAAAAATAAATTACAGTTTTGCCAGACACAGGTTGAATACTTAGGTAGACAACTCTGTGGCACTAAATGAGCTATAGCGCCCTCACAAATTGAGGCAGTATCGAAAGCTCCCAAACCACAAACGGTGAGACACATGTCGTCATTTCTGCCATCTCAGCTTTACTAGAAGCCATACACCATCCAAAAGTGTTAGCCATCATTAAATGCGTAGCTCATCAAAAAACGAATTCCCTGATAGCTAAAGGCAACAACTTAGCAGATGAAGCCGCAAAACGCATAGCTACACCCACCTGTATAGGACCAGTGCTAGTAGCTGGAGATTGTGAACCACTGACAAACTTATATATATATGATATATATATATATATATATATATGAGCTATATATATGTGCTGCTATGTAATAGCAGCACAACATCAGGCAAGTCCATATGCACATTCTGTATGGGCAAAAAGGGGGGCAAGTATAATCACTGAAGAAGGTCCATCACATGGGCTATGGCGAAGTGCACATGGACATATTGTCCTCCCAACATCTTTGGTACAGGTTGCTACACGTAGTGCGCATGGTCAGGACCATTGCACAAGTGGGGAGGTGTTGAGACGCCTTCAAGCAGTCTGGTGGTCACCATTTTTCCGACCTGCGTTTGTAGCTGAGACAATAAAAAAAAGCCCTAAAAATGCTAGGAATCAAACAGAAGTTCAGATGTGTGTATCACCCACAGTCACAGAGAGTAGTGGAAAGGGCAAATGGCATGCTAAAAGCAAAACTTGCAAAAATTAGAGCAGACAGTCAGTATAAAATCAATTGGGTAGATGCATTGCCACTTGCTTTGATGGCTATACGAACACTAACTAACACTAACACTAAGCTAAGAGACTAACACATCTAATACCACACGAGGCACTTACAGGGAGACCGATGCCGGTTCCCTTTTGTAGAGGGCCGTATGCGAGCAATGTGAACGAGAACTAACATGCTACCTACGACACCTAACGCAAATACACAAAGCTGTGCTCCAACAGGTAAAAGCTGTGTCTGAGGACAGAGACGCTGACATTCCAGAGCAGCTAAGGAGAGTTGAACCTGGAGACTGGGTCTACGTAAAGGTGTTCAAACGAAAGTGGGACCAACCAAGGTGAGAAGGACCCTTTAAGGTTATCCTAACTACCCCAACTGCGCTGAAAGTAGAGGGTAAGAAATGTTGGTTCCATTTAAACCATTGCTGCAGAGCGAGGGATCCAGGTGAGACAGCAAGGGCACAGCACGATCCATAAAGGGACGGTGGAGCCTCCCAACTGGAAGATAGACAGCTTCAAGATCCAAGGACAAAGATGATCACAGAGACTGGCTGAGAGGAGGAGTACCAGTAAACAACGTAATCACACTCACGTATATAAAGTCAGCTCAATACAATCAAACATTGACATTAGGACCAGAAGGCATAAAAATAGACACGCATGTGGTTCACAGACAATGCCTAAAAGAAGGGACAGTGATGGTAGTGGTACAATGTTCACGAAATCAATGCACATAGATAAACCTACACCAAACCATGACAGCTGAAGAAGCAACCAAATTGACCCAAATTTAAGTAAAATGAGGTGTCTGAGCTGAGAGATGTCTCTCCCATGTGTGTCCAATGTTTAGATACTTGTGTGGATCCAATGTTTAGATACTTGTGTGGGAAATGTTTAGATAAGCCTATGTCCAAGGTCTGGCTACTTTCATAGATGGGTGCCCCTTGGGGGTTGTTTTCCTAAAGTTCCAAAGAGATGAGATCAGTTTCAACCTGAACTATAGGTTCCACCTTCCCTTTCTGTAAAATAGCCATGTATGGTTATGAGGTTCTTGTCACCACACATTAGCTATACCATGAGGCTTTAAAAGGTGTAGTTTGAGTGGAAAACGGGGGAGATTCACATTGGCTTCGGATCTTCTCACAGGCAATCCATGGTGCTTGTTTTGACGCTGTACCTTTTGTAATAAACCTTTTTATACAACTAAGTCGGTGTCAGCGGAGATTCCTTCATCATCATCACATCATCGCTACAGAAGATACAACACAGCCAACCCGTCTCAGACAGCTAAGGTCGCAAAAGGAGGAAGCATTTAGGAGTGGAGACAGAAGCAGGTTCAAAGAGGCAAAGTACAGGTTTAGCAAGGAGGTGAGGGGAGCTAAACGACTGTATTCTGAGAAACTCCAACACCAGTTCTCAGCCAAGGACTCTGCTTCTGTCTGGAAGGGGCTCAGAGAGCTCACCCATTACAAACCCAGAGCCCCCCACTCTGCTAACGACTTGCGCCTGTCCAACAATCTGAACAAGTTCTACTGTCGTTTCGAAAGACAATGGGACAGTCCAGACACAATCCCCTGGGACTCCATCCACCAGCCCCAGGCCACCAGCTTCACCTCTCCCACCACTGCAGGGGCCTGGGCCTCTCCACAACTTCAAACCTCAGAGGCCCCCTTCCCGTCCACAGTGACACCTCTCTCAATCCTGGAGAGGGATGTTAACAGACAATACAAGAGATGGTGAAGGCAGCACTACAAGTGACTGTATGGAAACCAACTCAGAACACGCATGTGCAGTCATCCTCCGATGGACAATATGTGAAAATATTTCTGCGAGCATATGACAAAGGAACAAGAGCCCAAGTGCTACTAAGTCAGAGATTCCCTACTCAACTGCCACTCTCAGAAGAACATAGTGTGCTACTACATCAGATACCACATGAGTTATGGTCACATCATAAAACAGATGTAGGGCTAGTTAGGTCAGCACAGCCAGTTCACATCAAAGCAAAAGAGGGCATTGTGTTGCCATACCAAAAACAATATCCCATTAAACCACACCAAATAGCAGGTATAAGACCCACCATCAAGGGCTTGGTAGCAGCAGGTGTGTTAAAACCAACAAAAAGTCTGTGTAATACACCAACTTGTCCAATAAAACAAAATAAACTCTAGTGACTATCGATTGGTGCATGATTTGTGCGCCATTAATTCCACTGTAGATGCAGAAGTACCTGTGGTTCCAGACCCACATACTTTGCTTTCTAATATCCCACATGACGCCTGTTGGTACACAGCATTTGTTAGTGTGCCATTACACCCAGATTCACAGTATCTGTTTGCTTTTACATATCAAGGACAGCAGTACACTGTAAATGCAAACATAGTATTTAATTAAAAATAGTAAATTGACTTAAATCAGTTTTTATCAAATTGCTATTAACACTTACTTTTAGTAAGTTACTTGTAATTTGTGGTTGAAAAATCTCACCAGCTCAGTCTACTTGAACTGGATTAATTTAGAAAAAGTATGTTTTCGATAATTGTGCTTTTACAAGTACATTTACGCAATACTGCACTTAAGTACAAAGTACTTTAAGTACTTTACTTTTTTTTTCATATTACTGTCTACTTTTACTCCACTACATTTCAGAGGGAAATATTGTACTTTTTACATCACTGCATATGTAATAATACATACGCGATATATAATAATAATCAGTAGTATGCTACTTTTAATTTTAATATTTTAAGTATTTCTTTTTGTGGTTATATGTTTTTTACTTAATTGAAATTTTCACTGCAGGAGCTGTATTGTAAAAGAGTAGTTTCACGGAGTGGTATTAGTACTTTTGCTTCGATTTGAAAACTTCGCCGGCTTTTTTTTTTTTTTTCCCGACCTGTGGGCATGCGCAACTCCGTCCTCTCTACGCCTGACGGTATGTCAACAACACACCCGCAACGGACGAGGAGCTGGACCTAATCCCTGCAACAGCACTCGTTAAGGTTATTTTCAGCATTCTTGTGCTTGGCACACTCATTTGGTGAGTAATATTTTACCCTTGTTTAGACCGTTTTCTTTCTGTAAGTAAGCGCCATATTTTTCGTGCTTGCTAGTAATGATGTGTGTTGTAATGTCAGCTAACGCTGCCTCAGAGCTATATAGCTCTGAGCTAGCTGAACTATATTATGGACATAACGTGTCTTACTTTTGTCACGTTAAAGTTGAGGAGAAACTTTAGTGTAGCGGTCGCGGGCGTGCTCGTCACGTGCACGCGCACACCCGCTGTCGGAGTTGATTTTTTTTTCTGAGGCCAGTCATCTATGAGTACTCACTCACGATGAGAGACTGATCCCGGCGGTTTGTGAGTTTCCATGAGCAGGAGGGCATTCACATGGCAGAACATCAGAACAAGTCTGGATGTATCATTTTATTTTACGTTCGGCTGTTAAGTTAGGACTATGCTAACTTAATGTTATTTTATTTAACCCTCCTCACTTAACACTAGTCATATTTGTAGCTGTGTCGTTTCCATGGTTACCACGTTTAGCGCGCCCAATGAGCCGGTCACCCGCTCCACTCAGTGTGATCATTCTGCAGGATCAATGAACTGTCAGCGTGTTTAATCAATCATAACTCTGAATACTAAACTGATTTTCACGGGATTGTTTAATGCAAACGTCACACATGTATATATAATATATATATATATTATATATACAGATATATAGGGAGAGAGAGATAGATAGATAGATATAGATTTTCATTTTTTTTGATATATATGTAGATATACATATTCATTTTTTCTGAGATCTAACTTCTGTCTATTGTGTTTTATCTTATATTGATGTATAATGTTGTATTGTTTCTTCATTTTTCAACTTATTAAAATAGCTGAGTAGTACACAATCTGCTTCTGCTTCTCTATCATATATTAGTGTTTTTATATATATGTGTGTGTGTGTGTATTATATTATATCATACATAGCATATATCACATACCAGAATATTCTATTACCGTTATGCCTATTATGTATATTAAAATACGCCGAATCATGTGTCCGGTATCATGCCTACATGTATGACGTTTGCAGAAAAAAATCCCGTGAAAATCAGTTTAGTATTCAGAGTTATGATTAATTAAATGCATTGACACTTCATTGTACCTGCAGACAGATTACACTGAGTGGAGCGGGTGACCGGTCCAAGATGGCGGCCCCACGTCTCGTCAGCGCCAATAGGCAGTAGCGGTCGATGCGGCGTCTACTCTTTATATGTCTATGCCGCACACTGTTTACTTGCGCAGTGCTTGTCTGATCACACGAGGAGTGCAGTGAGAGCCCGCAGATCAGATTTGGGACAGACAAAAGGGTCTCCCTGTCTGTCTTTTTATCATAGCCTGTTACCATTGCTGGCATACTCAGTGGCCTAAGTTATTCTTTAAGGTTATGTTGTCTAGAATATGTACATTACAATAGTCTTTGTGGGTAATAGGCCTATGTTACAGTTTTCACTTGTACTGGAAACAAGATGTTTATGAGTTGTGGTGAGCTTTGGTTGTGTTAAATTGTTGTATTCTTCTTAACTGTCCCCTTCCAGGCTCAGGCAGATGGTGATCAATCCACAGTTCCCTTGATACCACATAAGTGAGTCATTTACCATTTACCTTTTGTACTGCTGTGTTCATTTGGTAGCTGTTCTTGTCTTAAAGAAGTGAAATGATTAAAAGCTTGATAATTAGATAGATTTTTGCAAGGATTTAGTTTTTTTCTGTTGCTCTGGTATTTCAAGTCTGATACTGCATGTTAGTGTTTTTGTTTTTTGTTTCTATTTTGCCGGGCTTGATGCTAAAATGATCTTTTCTTTTCAGATTTTTCAAGAAGACAAAAAACTTCCTATGCAGTGGTTGTGTAAGTACTGCACATTTTGTGCTGAAAAGAGGTGCTTCTTACTTAAGCATTACCGCTTAAAACACGGGTGCCACACTCGAATATCACCACTACCGTGCCTTTATAAGGAGTGCCTGTGCACATTTAAATCTTTCAATGCACTCAAAGTCCACTTATCAACATGGCACACTCAAAAGGACCTGGGGAACGTGGGTGAAACTGCTTTCCATTGTCAGCTGTGTGACTTTGTGGAGCCTTGCACTGGAGCTGACTTTTTTACCCATTTACGAAGACATTTGAAGCTGAAGCAAAAGGTTTCCTGTCCATATCAAGGCTGTAGCTTTCAGAGCAATGTTTATTCAACCTTTAATGCACATAAAAGCAAAGAACATCAAGACCACAATAAGATGGCATTCAAACCTGAAATTGTGTCACATAATGTACTTGAGGTACCTCCACCTAATATAAATATTCAACCTGAGGATAGTGCCCCTGAAACTGATCAGGTTGAGTTTGAGGTTACTGAGCTCAATGAAGATGTGGGAGACTTGGAGAGTCAGTTGGAACATAATGTAGCTGCTGTTTTTCTGAAAATGTCATCGATTCTTAACATCTCTGAAAATGCCCTGCAAGAAGTTATAGAGCAGATCAACCAAATTTATGTGCTTTCACAGCCATTGTTACATACCTCGGTTGGAAAAATACTAAATCAACATTGTGGAGATGTTGAGGACTCTTAAGTGAGTGAGATAGCTAAAGTATTTACTGAGAATAATGTATTCCTGAAATTCACTTCTACTAGGGGGTCATTGTCAACCACTAGCAAGCGAACATCATACATTTGAAAAGAATTCTCAGTGGTGACGCCTATTGAGTTTGTCCTAAAAAATGACAGGCAGACAGTTGTGTATATCCCCATACTAAAAATGCTGCAGACATTACTAAACAATGGAGAAATTTTAGATAAGGCCATGTCATCTGAGACAAATTTGTCACAAGGATACAGATCTCACAGGGATGGTTACCGGTTTAAAGACAATTCTCTCTTGACAGAGAAAGAATTCAGGATTGCTCTTTTCTTGTACATAGATGATTTTGAGGTGGCTAAGCCCTTGGGAACCTCCAGAAAGAAACACAAGCTGCCATCTACTGGGTACTTGGAAATCTACACCCTAAATATCGCTCCTCTCTTCATTCCATTCAGCTTGCTCTACTCATCATCGCTGAAGATGATATCAGGAAGTTGACTTTAAATGAGAGACCACAGTCTATTGAAGAATTAAAAGTGCAACTGGTAGATAAACTGTCACTGCAGTATGACTTTAAACTGCAGTATGAAGATCAAGACTTCCATAATGCCCTCTGCAATTTGACTGAAATAACTGATTTACCTGAAAGAGCTACGCTCAAAATCATCCCTCTTGTGACTCTCCATTTAACCGCATTGTCATCACCCACCACAACATCAGACACTGAGTGCAGCACAGCAGACACTGAGATCCTGTCGACAGGAAGAGCATCACCATCGCTAAGACAACAGTGGCCAGATTTCTTTGACATACCCAATTTCTCAGTTGATGTTGACTATAGACTCAGACAGGCAGATCTTGCCTTTATGAAGGATGGAACACGTATGACTCTACCACGAGATATGAAGCATGACATACTAGAAAAGCTTGCTGAGACGATGTACAGTTTCAAGGCTTACCCTAAAGATGATGACTTCAGCAGTGTTGCAAAAGCACTAATTAGCAAACACCCCTGCCTCACTGAGCCTGGACCACACAGATGGTATGGCTGGAAAAACAGCCTTAAATTATCGCACAAAGCTTCAAAAAGCTGGATGTGAGGATGTAGCAATCAATGGAGGCAAAAGAAGTAAAGGCAACCCAGAAGGAGAATCCTCAAGCAAGAATATCAAACGGCCAAAAAGAGGTGAAGCAAACTACCTACCTAACTTACCTGAAGGACATGATGAAACAAGCCTTGAAAATGCCAGAAAGGTTCTCGTGGAAGAAATGAAGAAGAAACAACCCAATGGCACTCTCATCTCACAAATGATGGACCAATCATTCCCACTACGCAGACAAGAAATTGTAGAAAAGGAACCTGCTGTACAGAACATTGTTGAACGATGGCCAGCACTCTTCACAGACAGGTAAACTATTTTTGTTCTCAACCAATAAAATAATGCCTATCAAAAAGAAATTCAAGGTGTGTGGCTAGAAATCCAAACACACTTGTTGGAATGTTAACACTTCTGCCATCTCTCCATCCCTACCCACCCCTCTCTCTACTTTTCAGGTGTTTGCTGAGTTCAACAGAATCGCAAGTAAGAATCTTGAGGGAGACTTCTTTGAGGCTCTGGACCAGTATACCCCACGTTTCATTGAACTTTTCAAAACAAGAAGGGGAACTGTTGGCCAGAAGCTCAGTGAGCTGATGCAGCACATGAGCTGGATGGTAAGTAGGTTAATTTTGCTTTTGATCTGTGTGATAGTTCATCAATCAAGTTCTAAATGAGATGATCCAGCCCAACCTATTCTATTTCCTGTCTGACTTGTGCTTGTGCCTTGCAAATTACTCTGTTAACTGGTCTTTTCTCTCTCTGTGTATCATTAGACACCAGACGTGACAGTACTTCGCTCTGTTGTCCTCAAAGGCATTCCTATTTTACTTGGTGACGACTCCAGTGAATTCTTCAAGACATGCTCTGTAAGTACTTGCACATAAGAAAAAGTTTGGTCTGCATTAAAATAGAACTATATCTGTGCTGACATAGAAGATGTAATTTTATCTGCACAATATACAATATACATTTTGTACAGTGATTGATGTATTTTGTATGGCAATTCCTCCACAGCTAATCTGAGAGGTATTTAAACAGCCAGTAAATAAAAATGAAATTTGCCACATAAACGTTGTACACATTAATTAATTGTAAATCTAAGGAGCAGGAGTCCAGGCTGAAAAGTCAGTGTCACTGTTTAAGAATATATGGACCTTGTGGACCATAGCTTTAGTTTAATCATACCACATTTATTTTGTTGGTTATATTGTAACAATCCAGTGTGAACACATATTTAAAACCATATTCCCTAGCAAATGCTTTCAACATTAAAAATGAATGTTTAGAAGAGCATAAATTGCCATGCTGAAGAATGTGTGTGTGTGTCTTTGTAGGGTACAGCGAGAGACGAGGCCCTAGAATGCACTGTCGGTGTGCTGACAGTTGTCAGTGAAGATAATCCTCATGAGGGTCCAAGTTCAGTAGACCTCCAGCCCATCTCCACTGCCATCATTCTGGAGGGAGGTATCATCATGGATCATATAAAAAAACTTGCCTCAGGCAGTTTGTCTGTTATTTGGGCTTACATATGCTTTGCATTTGGATTACCCAAAATGCATGGCAAATACACTCAACTTCATTCAGACTGTGATGCTTGGACTGGGAAAGAAAACCTCCCACCAAAACTGTTAACTTTGAAGAACAGTCTACTGGGTTAGACCAGTAAAGAGCCATCAGCTGTCAGATAGCACTTTGTAAATTATGCAGCAGTTAATGTTCTCCTGTTATCAGAGAAAGTTTTATGCTTTCATGCAACTGAGCTGGCTTGTTTATGATCTCAAAAAAAAAAAAAATTCTATTAAAGTGTACCATGTTATGCTAGTATGCTAATGGTGGAAATAGCGCCACCTTGTGTTGCAAATAGTTGTTAGATAATGTTGTCAGAAAGGAACCTAGCAAGGTTGACCTGTTTACATTTGTGTTTTGGGAAAACTTTTAATTATAGTAGTTATAATGTAGTACAAATACAAAACCCAAGGAGTGATGTTTTTCTGTGTTGGTTTAAACCTTGGACTGATGCTCGCTTTGGGACACAAAAGCATTTGTTGTACTTTCAGTTTTGATCAGAAATGCAATGATTTTGCATGCACTGAAGTCCTGTAATTATCAGGTGTTTACCTGTTTAATATTGTGAGACTGTTACATGCATAGAATTAGCTCACAAAAATGTGGTTTTATTTTTGCCATGTCCATGTCATGTTCTACAGTCAAATCAAACCACAAGTTTGTTGTTTAGCTGCTGTTTTGTACTTGAATGTACAAGAAAGTGATACTTGGGAACAGAACACTTGAGGCTGAATAATAGATTTAATGCATATTGTTATTACAATAGCCTAACAGACATAGATCACACTATGAGCAATTTTACAACTAGCTTTAAAATACATTAAATATGACAAGAGGATAGAGAACAGTAATTTTATTGTTTATTGTAAGGTTATTACATGAGTGATAAAACACACATTTTATATTGGAGAATTGGAATCAAAAGTAACAATATCGAACATTTATTGTTCAGTCTAGATCTGTCAGTGATGCAATTATTTTTTTAATAAATGTTGTAATGCAGCTGAACAAACCCAGTGAGTGTTCTTTTAAAGTATATGTTTGTGGTGTTTTTCCCTTTATTAGGTAATAACAGCTAAAATAGATAAGAAATGGGAGAAGGACAAGGACCCATTCAAGGAAATTGGTTTGTTTAATTTAACTGAACTGAAATGAACTGAAAAAAAATGAGTGAGTAGTAAGTAGTAGGTATCATAATTCTAAGTGGGGTTAAATTTGTATCAAGCAGTCCACACAAAATGAAAAAATTAAGTTAACACTAAGCATGGCTATTAAGTTACATGAACTTTTTTTTTTTTTTTTTTTGGTTGTACTACTTGATTTGGTACTGCACACTTAAAATAAACAAGCTTTTCTAACTCACTATTCTTAAGATTACTTTGCTTAATTTGCAACGAGTTTGCATACTTTTTTTAAGTAAGGTCAACTAATTAGATTTTACAGTGAGTATACGTACACACGTCTCCCGCAGAGCTATGTTGAAAGTCCCTCAATATTCAGTCGAGTATTGGCTAATGACCTGCAACACCTAGACGTGTCCAGTACAGTACTACAATATGTAGATGATCTCTTGATATGTAGCACCTCCAAAGCTCAATGTGCACAAGACTCAGTCTCAGCCCTGATGGCTTTAGAAAAGGGGGCTCACAAGGTGAGTAAAAATAAATTACAGTTTTGCCAGACACAGGTTGAATACTTAGGTAGACAACTCTGTGGCACTAAATGAGCTATAGTGCCCTCACAAATTGAGGCAGTATCGAAAGCTCCCAAACCACAAACGGTGAGACACATGTCGTCATTTCTGCCATCTCAGCTTTACTAGAAGCCATACACCATCCAAAAGTGTTAGCCATCATTAAATGCGTAGCTCATCAAAAAACGAATTCCCTGATAGCTAAAGGCAACAACTTAGCAGATGAAGCCGCAAAACGCATAGCTACACCCACCTGTATAGGACCACTGCTAGTAGCTGGAGATTGTGAACCACTGACAAACTTATATATATATATATATATGAGCTATATATATGTGCTGCTATGTAATAGCAGCACAACATCAGGCAAGTCCATATGCACATTCTGTATGGGCAAAAAGGGGGGCAAGTATAATCACTGAAGAAGGTCCATCACATGGGCTATGGCGAAGTGCACATGGACATATTGTCCTCCCAACATCTTTGGTACAGGTTGCTACACGTAGTGCGCATGGTCAGGACCATTGCACAAGTGGGGAGGTGTTGAGACGCCTTCAAGCAGTCTGGTGGTCACCATTTTTCCGACCTGCGTTTGTAGCTGAGACAATAAAAAAAGCCCTAAAAATGCTAGGAATCAAACAGAAGTTCAGATGTGTGTATCACCCACAGTCACAGAGAGTAGTGGAAAGGGCAAATGGCATGCTAAAAGCAAAACTTGCAAAAATTAGAGCAGACAGTCAGTATAAAATCAATTGGGTAGATGCATTGCCACTTGCTTTGATGGCTATACGAACACTAACTAACACTAACACTAAGCTAAGAGACTAACACATCTAATACCACACGAGGCACTTACAGGGAGACCGATGCCGGTTCCCTTTTGTAGAGGGCCGTATGCGAGCAATGTGAACGAGAACTAACATGCTACCTACGACACCTAACGCAAATACACAAAGCTGTGCTCCAACAGGTAAAAGCTGTGTCTGAGGACAGAGACGCTGACATTCCAGAGCAGCTAAGGAGAGTTGAACCTGGAGACTGGGTCTACGTAAAGGTGTTCAAACGAAAGTGGGACCAACCAAGGTGAGAAGGACCCTTTAAGGTTATCCTAACTACCCCAACTGCGCTGAAAGTAGAGGGTAAGAAATGTTGGTTCCATTTAAACCATTGCTGCAGAGCGAGGGATCCAGGTGAGACAGCAAGGGCACAGCACGATCCAGAAAGGGACGGTGAAGCCTCTCAACTGGAAGATAGACAGCTTCAAGATCCAAGGACAAAGATGATCACAGAGACTGGCTGAGAGGAGGAGTACCAGTAAACAACGTAATCACACTCACGTATATAAAGTCAGCTCAATACAATCAAACATTGACATTAGGACCAGAAGGCATAAAAATAGACACGCATGTGGTTCACAGACAATGCCTAAAAGAAGGGACAGTGATGGTAGTGGTACAATGTTCACGAAATCAATGCACATAGATAAACCTACACCAAACCATGACAGCTGAAGAAGCAACCAAATTGACCCAAATTTAAGTAAAATGAGGTGTCTGAGCTGAGAGATGTCTCTCCCATGTGTGTCCAATGTTTAGATACTTGTGTGGATCCAATGTTTAGATACTTGTGTGGGAAATGTTTAGATAAGCCTATGTCCAAGGTCTGGCTACTTTCATAGATGGGTGCCCCTTGGGGGTTGTTTTCCTAAAGTTCCAAAGAGATGAGATCAGTTTCAACCTGAACTATAGGTTCCACCTTCCCTTTCTGTAAAATAGCCATGTATGGTTATGAGGTTGGCTCTGAGCCTATCTTGTCACCACACATTAGCTATACCATGAGGCTTTAAAAGGTGTAGTTTGAGTGGAAAACGGGGGAGATTCACATTGGCTTCGGATCTTCTCACAGGCAATCCATGGTGCTTGTTTTGACGCTGTACTTTTTGTAATAAACCTTTTTATACAACTAAGTCGGTGTCAGCGGAGATTCCTTCATCATCATCACATCATCGCTACAGAAGATACAACACAGCCAACCCGTCTCAGACAGCTAAGGTCGCAAAAGGAGGAAGCATTTAGGAGTGGAGACAGAAGCAGGTTCAAAGAGGCAAAGTACAGGTTTAGCAAGGAGGTGAGGGGAGCTAAACGACTGTATTCTGAGAAACTCCAACACCAGTTCTCAGCCAAGGACTCTGCTTCTGTCTGGAAGGGGCTCAGAGAGCTCACCCATTACAAACCCAGAGCCCCCCACTCTGCTAACGACTTGCGCCTGTCCAACAATCTGAACAAGTTCTACTGTCGTTTCGAAAGACAATGGGACAGTCCAGACACAATCCCCTGGGACTCCATCCACCAGCCCCAGGCCACCAGCTTCACCTCTCCCACCACTGCAGGGGCCTGGGCCTCTCCACAACTTCAAACCTCAGAGGCCCCCTTCCCGTCCACAGTGACACCTCTCTCAATCCTGGAGAGGGATGTTAACAGACAATACAAGAGACAGAACCTCCACAAAGCAGCCGGGCCAGACTCTGTCTCTCCATCCACCCTGAAGCACTGTGCTGACCAGCTGTCTCTGGTGTTCACAGATATCTTTAACACTTCACTGGAGATATCCCACATACCAGCCTGCTTCAAATGTTCCAGCAAGAGATACTGTAAGACTTAGAGCACACTGGCAGACGAAGAGAAAGACAAAAGACACTCACATATGTGCAGCCTGCAGTATACTGGATCCAATGGCCAGCTGACTCAGAACTTGCACACCAATGGAGTGTGTGAAAAGCCTGGATACAGAAAGAACTGCCCACAGCACAAGAACCACGACTGCCGCTGCACTGCACTCTGATGTATGATGAGACTCAGCAACATACTGACTACAAAGAATGCTGGACAGAGTTGATTACAGGCAAAATATTATCTGTAATATGTCAAGACCTGTATGTTGGACCACAAGGACCAGCAGCAGCAGTTACTCTACCACCAGAACTACGTCCCTGGTTTCAAGTCACCAGCTCCGTCCCACATGTTACACTCCTGATAGCTAATGGACATGAATCACGTGACCTAGGACCGATGGTGAAGGCAGCACTACAAGTGACTGTATGGAAACCAACTCAGAACACGCATGTGCAGTCATCCTCCGATGGACAATATGTGAAAATATTTCTGCGAGCATATGACAAAGGAACAAGAGCCCAAGTGCTACTAAGTCAGAGATTCCCTACTCAACTGCCACTCTCAGAAGAACATAGTGTGCTACTACATCAGATACCACATGAGTTATGGTCACATCATAAAACAGATGTAGGGCTAGTTAGGTCAGCACAGCCAGTTCACATCAAAGCAAAAGAGGGCATTGTGTTGCCATACCAAAAACAATATCCCATGAAACCACACCAAATAGCAGGTATAAGACCCACCATCAAGGGCTTGGTAGCAGCAGGTGTGTTAAAACCAACAAAAAGTCTGTGTAATACACCAACTTGTCCAATAAAACAAAATAAACTCTAGTGACTATCGATTGGTGCATGATTTGTGCGCCATTAATTCCACTGTAGATGCAGAAGTACCTGTGGTTCCAGACCCACATACTTTGCTTTCTAATATCCCACATGACGCCTGTTGGTACACAGCATTTGTTAGTGTGCCATTACACCCAGATTCACAGTATCTGTTTGCTTTTACATATCAAGGACAGCAGTACACTGTAAATGCAAACATGGTATTTAATTAAAAATAGTAAATTGACTTAAATCATTTTTTATCAAATTGCTATTAACACTCACTTTTAGTAAGTTACTTGTAATTTGTGGTTGAAAAATCTCACCAGCTCAGTCTACTTGAACTGGATTAATTTAGAAAAAGTATGTTTTCGATAATTGTGCTTTTACAAGTACATTTACTCAATACTGCACTTAAGTACAAAGTACTTTAAGTACTTTACTTTTTTTTTCATATTACTGTCTACTTTTACTCCACTACATTTCAGAGGGAAATATTGTACTTTTTACATCACTGCATATGTAATAATACATACGCGATATATAATAATAATCAGTAGTATGCTACTTTTAATTTTAATATTTTAAGTATTTCTTTTTGTGGTTATATGTTTTTTACTTAATTGAAATTTGCTTCGATTTGAAAACTTCGCCGGCTTTTTTTTTTTTTCCCCGACCTGTGGGCATGCGCAACTCCGTCCTCTCTACGCCTGACGGTATGTCAACAACACACCCGCAACGGACGAGGAGCTGGACCTAATCCCTGCAACAGCACTCGTTAAGGTTATTTTCAGCATTCTTGTGCTTGGCACACTCATTTGGTGAGTAATATTTTACCCTTGTTTAGACCGTTTTCTTTCTGTAAGTAAGCGCCATATTTTTCGTGCTTGCTAGTAATGATGTGTGTTGTAATGTCGGCTAACGCTGCCTCAGAGCTATATAGCTCTGAGCTAGCTGAACTATATTATGGACATAACGTGTCTTACTTTTGTCACGTTAAAGTTGAGGAGAAACTTTAGTGTAGCGGTCGCGGGCGTGCTCGTCACGTGCACGCGCACACCCGCTGTCGGAGTTGATTTTTTTTTCTGAGGCCAGTCATCTATGAGTACTCACTCACGATGAGAGACTGATCCCGGCGGTTTGTGAGTTTCCATGAGCAGGAGGGCATTCACATGGCAGAACATCAGAACAAGTCTGGATGTATCATTTTATTTTACGTTCGGCTGTTAAGTTAGGACTATGCTAACTTAATGTTATTTTATTTAACCCTCCTCACTTAACACTAGTCATATTTGTAGCTGTGTCGTTTCCATGGTTACCACGTTTAGCGCGCCCAATGAGCCGGTCACCCGCTCCACTCAGTGTGATCATTCTGCAGGATCAATGAACTGTCAGCGTGTTTAATCAATCATAACTCTGAATACTAAACTGATTTTCACGGGATTGTTTAATGCAAACGTCACACATGTATATATATATACAGATATATAGGGAGAGAGAGATAGATAGATAGATATAGATTTTCATTTTTTTTGATATATATGTAGATATACATATTCATTTTTTCTGAGATCTAACTTCTGTCTATTGTGTTTTATCTTATATTGATGTATAATGTTGTATTGTTTCTTCATTTTTCAACTTATTAAAATAGCTGAGTAGTACACAATCTGCTTCTGCTTCTCTATCATATATTAGTGTTTTTATATATATGTGTGTGTGTGTATTATATTATATCATATATAGCATATATCACATACCAGAATATTCTATTACCGTTATGCCTATTATGTATATTAAAATACGCAGAATCATGTGTCCGGTATCATGCCTACATGTATGACGTTTGCAGAAAAAAATCCCGTGAAAATCAGTTTAGTATTCAGAGTTATGATTAATTAAATGCATTGACACTTCATTGTACCTGCAGACAGATTACACTGAGTGGAGCGGGTGACCGGTCCAAGATGGCGGCCCCACGTCTCGTCAGCGCCAATAGGCAGTAGCGGTCGATACGGCGTCTACTCTTTATATGTCTATGCCGCACACTGTTTACTTGCGCAGTGCTTGTCTGATCACACGAGGAGCGCAGTGAGAGCCCGCAGATCAGATTTGGGACAGACAAAAGGGTCTCCCTGTCTGTCTTTTTATCATAGCCTGTTACCATTGCTGGCATACTCAGTGGCCTAAGTTATTCTTTAAGGTTATGTTGTCTAGAATATGTACATTACAATACTGTCTTTGTGGGTAATAGGCCTATGTTACAGTTTTCACTTGTACTGGAAACAAGATGTTTATGAGTTGTGGTGAGCTTTGGTTGTGTTAAATTGTTGTATTCTTCTTAACTGTCCCCTTCCAGGCTCAGGCAGATGGTGATCAATCCACAGTTCCCTTGATACCACATAAGTGAGTCATTTACCATTTACCTTTTGTACTGCTGTGTTCATTTGGTAGCTGTTCTTGTCTTAAAGAAGTTAAATGATTAAAAGCTTGATAATTAGATAGATTTTTGCAAGGATTTAGTTTTTTTCTGTTGCTCTGGTATTTCAAGTCTGATACTGCATGTTAGTGTTTTTGTTTTTTGTTTCTATTTTGCCGGGCTTGATGCTAAAATGATCTTTTCTTTTCAGATTTTTCAAGAAGACAAAAAACTTCCTATGCAGTGGTCGTGTAAGTACTGCACATTTTGTGCTGAAAAGAGGTGCTTCTTACTTAAGCATTACCGCTTAAAACACGGGTGCCACACTCGAATATCACCACTACCGTGCCTTTATAAGGAGTGCCTGTGCACATTTAAATCTTTCAATGCACTCAAAGTCCACTTATCAACATGGCACACTCAAAAGGACCTGGGGAACGTGGGTGAAACTGCTTTCCATTGTCAGCTGTGTGACTTTGTGGAGCCTTGCACTGGAGCTGACTTTTTTACCCATTTACGAAGACATTTGAAGCTGAAGCAAAAGGTTTCCTGTCCATATCAAGGCTGTAGCTTTCAGAGCAATGTTTATTCAACCTTTAATGCACATAAAAGCAAAGAACATCAAGACCACAATAAGATGGCATTCAAACCTGAAATTGTGTCACATAATGTACTTGAGGTACCTCCACCTAATATAAATATTCAACCTGAGGATAGTGCCCCTGAAACTGATCAGGTTGAGTTTGAGGTTACTGAGCTCAATGAAGATGTGGGAGACTTGGAGAGTCAGTTGAAACATAATGTAGCTGCTGTTTTTCTGAAAATGTCATCGATTCTTAACATCTCTGAAAATGCCCTGCAAGAAGTTATAGAGCAGATCAACCAAATTTATGTGCTTTCACAGCCATTGTTACATACCTCGGTTGGAAAAATACTAAATCAACATTGTGGAGATGTTGAGGACTCTTAAGTGAGTGAGATAGCTAAAGTATTTACTGAGAATAATGTATTCCTGAAATTCACTTCTACTAGGGGGTCATTGTCAACCACTAGCAAGCGAACATCATACATTTGAAAAGAATTCTCAGTGGTGACGCCTATTGAGTTTGTCCTAAAAAATGACAGGCAGACAGTTGTGTATATCCCCATACTAAAAATGCTGCAGACATTACTAAACAATGGAGAAATTTTAGATAAGGCCATGTCATCTGAGACAAATTTGTCACAAGGATACAGATCTCACAGGGATGGTTACCGGTTTAAAGACAATTCTCTCTTGACAGAGGAAGAATTCAGGATTGCTCTTTTCTTGTACATAGATGATTTTGAGGTGGCTAAGCCCTTGGGAACCTCCAGAAAGAAACACAAGCTGCCATCTACTGGGTACTTGGAAATCTACACCCTAAATATCGCTCCTCTCTTCATTCCATTCAGCTTGCTCTACTCATCATCGTTGAAGATGATATCAGGAAGTTGACTTTAAATGAGAGACCACAGTCTATTGAAGAATTAAAAGTGCAACTGGTAGATAAACTGTCACTGCAGTATGACTTTAAACTGCAGTATGAAGATCAAGACTTCCATAATGCCCTCTGCAATTTGACTGAAATAACTGATTTACCTGAAAGAGCTACGCTCAAAATCATCCCTCTTGTGACTCTCCATTTAACCGCATTGTCATCACCCACCACAACATCAGAAACTGAGTGCAGCACAGCAGACACTGAGATCCTGTCGACAGGAAGAGCATCACCATCGCTAAGACAACAGTGGCCAGATTTCTTTGACATACCCAATTTCTCAGTTGATGTTGACTATAGACTCAGACAGGCAGATCTTGCCTTTATGAAGGATGGAACACGTATGACTCTACCACGAGATATGAAGCATGACATACTAGAAAAGCTTGCTGAGACGATGTACAGTTTCAAGGCTTACCCTAAAGATGATGACTTCAGCAGTGTTGCAAAAGCACTAATTAGCAAACACCCCTGCCTCACTGAGCCTGGACCACACAGATGGTATGGCTGGAAAAACAGCCTTAAATTATCGCACAAAGCTCCAAAAAGCTGGATGTGAGGATGTAGCAATCAATGGAGGCAAAAGAAGTAAAGGCAACCCAGAAGGAGAATCCTCAAGCAAGAATATCAAACGGCCAAAAAGAGGTGAAGCAAACTACCTACCTAACTTACCTGAAGGACATGATGAAACAAGCCTTGAAAATGCCAGAAAGGTTCTCGTGGAAGAAATGAAGAAGAAACAACCCAATGGCACTCTCATCTCACAAATGATGGACCAATCATTCCCACTACGCAGACAAGAAATTGTAGAAAAGGAACCTGCTGTACAGAACATTGTTGAACGATGGCCAGCACTCTTCACAGACAGGTAAACTATTTTTGTTCTCAACCAATAAAATAATGCCTATCAAAAAGAAATTCAAGGTGTGTGGCTAGAAATCCAAACACACTTGTTGGAATGTTAACACTTCTGCCATCTCTCCATCCCTACCCACCCCTCTCTCTACTTTTCAGGTGTTTGCTGAGTTCAACAGAATCGCAAGTAAGAATCTTGAGGGAGACTTCTTTGAGGCTCTGGACCAGTATACCCCACGTTTCATTGAACTTTTCAAAACAAGAAGGGGAACTGTTGGCCAGAAGCTCAGTGAGCTGATGCAGCACATGAGCTGGATGGTAAGTAGGTTAATTTTGCTTTTGATCTGTGTGATAGTTCATCAATCAAGTTCTAAATGAGATGATCCAGCCCAACCTATTCTATTTCCTGTCTGACTTGTGCTTGTGCCTTGCAAATTACTCTGTTAACTGGTCTTTTCTCTCTCTGTGTATCATTAGACACCAGACGTGACAGTACTTCGCTCTGTTGTCCTCAAAGGCATTCCTATTTTACTTGGTGACGACTCCAGTGAATTCTTCAAGACATGCTCTGTAAGTACTTGCACATAAGAAAAAGTTTGGTCTGCATTAAAATAGAACTATATCTGTGCTGACATAGAAGATGTAATTTTATCTGCACAATATACAATATACATTTTGTACAGTGATTGATGTATTTTGTATGGCAATTCCTCCACAGCTAATCTGAGAGGTATTTAAACAGCCAGTAAATAAAAATGAAATTTGCCACATAAACGTTGTACACATTAATTAATTGTAAATCTAAGGAGCAGGAGTCCAGGCTGAAAAGTCAGTGTCACTGTTTAAGAATATATGGACCTTGTGGACCATAGCTTTAGTTTAATCATACCACATTTATTTTGTTGGTTATATTGTAACAATCCAGTGTGAACACATATTTAAAACCATATTCCCTAGCAAATGCTTTCAACATTAAAAATGAATGTTTAGAAGAGCATAAATTGCCATGCTGAAGGACGTGTGTGTGTGTCTTTGTAGGGTACAGCGAGAGACGAGGCCCTAGAATGCACTGTCGGTGTGCTGACAGTTGTCAGTGAAGATAATCCTCATGAGGGTCCAAGTTCAGTAGACCTCCAGCCCATCTCCACTGCCATCATTCTGGAGGGAGGTATCATCATGGATCATATAAAAAAACTTGCCTCAGGCAGTTTGTCTGTTATTTGGGCTTACATATGCTTTGCATTTGGATTACCCAAAATGCATGGCAAATACACTCAACTTCATTCAGACTGTGATGCTTGGACTGGGAAAGAAAACCTCCCACCAAAACTGTTAACTTTGAAGAACAGTCTACTGGGTTAGACCAGTAAAGAGCCATCAGCTGTCAGATAGCACTTTGTAAATTATGCAGCAGTTAATGTTCTCCTGTTATCAGAGAAAGTTTTATGCTTTCATGCAACTGAGCTGGCTTGTTTATGATCTCAAAAAAAAAAAAAATTCTATTAAAGTGTACCATGTTATGCTAGTATGCTAATGGTGGAAATAGCGCCACCTTGTGTTGCAAAGAGTTGTTAGATAATGTTGTCAGAAAGGAACCTAGCAAGGTTGACCTGTTTACATTTGTGTTTTGGGAAAACTTTTAATAGTTATAATGTAGTACAAATACAAAACCCAAGGAGTGATGTTTTTCTGTGTTGGTTTAAACCTTGGACTGATGCTCGCTTTGGGACACAAAAGCATTTGTTGTACTTTCAGTTTTGATCAGAAATGCAATGATTTTGCATGCACTGAAGTCCTGTAATTATCAGGTGTTTACCTGTTTAATATTGTGAGACTGTTACATGCATAGAATTAGCTCACAAAAATGTGGTTTTATTTTTGCCATGTCCATGTCATGTTCTACAGTCAAATCAAACCACAAGTTTGTTGTTTAGCTGCTGTTTTGTACTTGAATGTACAAGAAAGTGATACTTGGGAACAGAACACTTGAGGCTGAATAATAGATTTAATGCATATTGTTATTACAATAGCCTAACAGACATAGATCACACTATGAGCAATTTTACAACTAGCTTTAAAATACATTAAATATGACAAGAAGATAGAGAACAGTAATTTTATTGTTTATTGTAAGGTTATTACATGAGTGATAAAACACACATTTTATATTGGAGAATTGGAATCAAAAGTAACAATATCGAACATTTATTGTTCAGCCTAGATCTGTCAATGATGCAATTATTTTTTTAATAAATGTTGTAATGCAGCTGAACAAACCCAGTGAGTGTTCTTTTAAAGTATATGTTTGTGGTGTTTTTCCCTTTATTAGGTAATAACAGCTAAAATAGATAAGAAATGGGAGAAGGACAAGGACCCATTCAAGGAAATTGGTTTGTTTAATTTAACTGAACTGAAATGAACTGAAAAAAAATGAGTGAGTAGTAAGTAGTAGGTATCATAATTCTAAGTGGGGTTAAATTTGTATCAAGCAGTCCACACAAAATGAAAAAATTAAGTTAACACTAAGCATGGCTATTAAGTTACATGAACTTTTTTTTTTTTTTTAGTTGTACTACTTGATTTAGTACTGCACACTTAAAATAAACAAGCTTTTCTAACTCACTATTCTTAAGATTACTTTGCTTAATTTGCAACGAGTTTGCATACTTTTTTTAAGTAAGGTCAACTAATTAGATTTTACAGTGAGTATACGTACACACGTCTCCCGCAGAGCTATGTTGAAAGTCCCTCAATATTCAGTCGAGTATTGGCTAATGACCTGCAACACCTAGACGTGTCCAGTACAGTACTACAATATGTAGATGATCTCTTGATATGTAGCACCTCCAAAGCTCAATGTGCACAAGACTCAGTCTCAGCCCTGATGGCTTTAGAAAAGGGGGCTCACAAGGTGAGTAAAAATAAATTACAGTTTTGCCAGACACAGGTTGAATACTTAGGTAGACAACTCTGTGGCACTAAATGAGCTATAGCGCCCTCACAAATTGAGGCAGTATCGAAAGCTCCCAAACCACAAACGGTGAGACACATGTCATCATTTCTGCCATCTCAGCTTTACTAGAAGCCATCCAAAAGTGTTAGCCATCATTAAATGCGTAGCTCATCAAAAAACGAATTCCCTGATAGCTAAAGGCAACAACTTAGCAGATGAAGCCGCAAAACGCATAGCTACACCCACCGCTGTGAGTGAGAAGTTGCTGTGGTTTATGTGGTTTATATTAATGTGGTAGATTTTATATTGAATAAGAATATATAGGTTGTGATCAACAATAGGAGGTTAATTAAAATACAGGGAAGGATATTCTGTTTTTAATGCTAAAATTTATGAGCCTCTAAAGAGGACATTCCTGAATCTGTTAAAACATATGAGCCTTTTCTACAAAGGACATTCTTTAGTTTGTTAAAACATATGAGCCTTTTCTATAGAGGACGTTTTTGAATCTGTTAAAACATATTAGCCTTTTTGGGGGATATTTCAGAATTGGTAATAACTTATGAGCCTCTTTCAGAGGACATTTATTTGATTAAATATGAGCTCCCAATAAGGACGTTTGTGATCTTGAAGTAGAAAGATCGGTAGGGATATTAGTAGGTTAGGCTTAATTTTGTTAATATAGGTGTGGGTAATAATCCTATATTATTGAGGAATTTAAGGGGTTAATAGAGTTCAATAAGTTAGAATGGAAAAATAGAAATGTATAATATGTGGTTGTAACTTAGTGTTTGAAAAAGGAGTATGCTTGTTTATAATGCAGTTAAAATGGTCTAGTAGAATTATGGGACGTTGAATTTCTTTTCTGTTTCTCTCTTTGTTCTCCTATATTGTGAGAGAGCTGAAGGGGAGGAAAAAGAGGAGGAGGTGCAGGCAGGAATTTGGCTGGCCCATATATCACATGGATTGAGGCTTGCTGATAACAGCATGTGCAGTTCCTGAATCCAGTCTGAATAAGGCCAGTACAGTTTTTATCCACAAACTCTTTTTCCAAACACCTGCTTTACAAATGTTTTTATGTGAATTCATTCATAGCTATTATTGATGACATACATTTGATTTGCTTTCATATATGGTGCTATATGAACATTTCTCAATTTGGGGTTAATAGAGTGCATTTATTTGCTTGTGCATTTATGAGCAATATTTGCTGTAGTTATTTCAAAGTGACGCTTGGCAACGGACTGATCAGTTAATGTATTTGATTAATTATTGGAGTATTGTGGTTGAACTCTGTTGAGAGTTGTTTGTGTGTGTAGTCAATATTATTTGCGGATTTGGTGATGTGGGTGTTGCTACTATAATAAGTAAGCTGTTGATTCCTTTGAAGTTGACAATCCTCATGCATTCTTTTTCGCATTGACTGTGGTAAAATAGTGGCATATAAAATAAATAAATAAATAATACGAATAAATAAGTAAACGGATTGATTGGTTGATTGATTGATTTGTTGATTGATTGATTTATCGATTGATTGATTGATTTGTTGGTTGATTGATTGATTGATTGATTTGCTGATTAATTGATTAGTTAAGAAAAAAAAAAGAGAGAGGGAAAGTGATCTTAATAGCTTTAAGGGGTTTAAAGTCTTAGTAATTAGTTTCAGTCTATAACTTGGGAATATAAAAAGTCATCAAAATGACAAAAAAGAACATTGAAATCCCAAATCCCAAAGTCAAAAAAATGCAAAAGAAATAGAAAAACTAATGGCGGAAATTAATACACCTATTTCGCATACGGAGCCAATCAAGAACCCTCCACCTTATAAGGAAGAGGTGCAGTTTAAGGAAGCCTATCCCCAACTTCCAGTTTTGAGTCATGATGGTGTATACCATATTGAAGATGATGACAGAAGAGTGATTGAAGAAGGGAAAGCTACAACTACCATCGTGATGCGTCCTTTCATCAAGTCCAAGAAGCCAGGGATGTTAAGGAAGAAGTCAAGTGAACTCGGACCAGGAAAAGCAGCCTCCAGGAGATATGAGTATGACAGTGATGATGATACTAGGCCAATTGGAGGATACGATCCCTCAGTGAAGGAAATATTGGTCAGAGCTGAAAGAAGAGGAAGACAACCTTTGGAAAAACCAGACGCAAAATATGTTATTACCAGTGATAGTGTCACTAGGGATGATGACAGTGATCGGGAGCGTGAGTATACTCCCTACACAAGACGACACTCAATACAGCATCACACTCAAATAATGAAATTGTTGCATGCTATGATGAAGCCTAAAGAAATAGCGATAGCTAAATGTGCAGCTCATAAAGCTGATGTGTCGAAAGTGACAAGGGGGAATAACGCGGCTGATGAAGCTGCAAAAGCAGTCACGGGTGCAGACAAATTGGGCAAAGTACTTCTGGTTACACATGAAGTGAATTTGGAAGACAAAATCACACTAAGGGATGTGATTCTGATGCAGGAAGTTGCATCTGCAATGGATAAACAGTTGTGGCAAGAGCGTGGTGCCACACAAGATTCTACTGGACTTTGGAAAAATCATGAGGGGCTGATAATAGCGCCCCCAGACCTGTTGGGTCTGATGATTCAAGAAGCACATGGGTTAGCTCATGTTGCAAGGGGGGAAGTTAGAAGAAAGATCACAAAGGAGTATGGATTTTGGGCACCATGTTTGTTTGAGCAGATTGACTATGTCATAGGCAGATGCACTATCTGTCTAAAAAACAATGTTCGGAGAGGTGAATAGAAATGTATAATTTCTATTCACCTCTCCTCCTGGTTACATTCCAACTCCGAGAGGTCCAATCCGTGAGCTAGTTGTTGACTATGTTGATATGATAAAACCAGTTGACGGAAAGAGGTATATGTTAGTCGTTGTGGACAGATTTTCGCGATGGCCTGAAGCTTGTCCAACTAAGCGAAAGGATGCTCAGTCAGTTGCCAAGTTTTTGTGTAGAGAAGTCATAAGCAGGTGGGGACTTCCGGATCGGATATCCTCGGACAATGGAAAAGAATTTGTTGATAAGACTGTGAAATTGATTTTGCAAAAACTGGGAATGAAACAACGTCTTGGTGCTGTTTATCATCCACAAAGTCAAGGGATTTGTGAGAAAATTAATGGTATTTTGAAAAATCGCATTGTGAAAATTTGTCAACACACGGGCCTAAATTGGGTAGCAGCACTTCCATTGGCATTAATGGTGTGTCGCTCAAGTGAGTTGCGTGATTTGCATATGACACCTCATGAGTTGCTTACAGGGAGACGGATGCCAACCCCTTGTTTGCGAACAAGTGGAAAGGGTCCGAGTTTGTCTCTTTTGGAAGATGAAATGCGAGCATATGTTACATATATGGCTAATTTCCATAAAAGAATATCTACATATGTTTCTGACAGGCAAAGAAAAGAGGAGGTGCAGGAGAGGCTCGATGAGCACAAGAAAAACACAGTGCAACCTGGAGACAAGGTGTTTGTGAAGGTATTTAGAAGGAAGTGGTATAACGAACGCCGTGAAGGGCCATTTGAAGTTGTTCGCAGTACGGGAACTGCGGTCCAGGTTAAAGGGTCTCCAACATGGTATCATTTATCACATTGTGTTAAAGCACCCAGAGAGGAGGTGCTACACCTGCAGAGTCAAGATGGTGAAGGCTCGAAGGCTTGTGGCGGTTCTTCTATCATTATGTGTGATGTTTTGTTTCTGTACGTTGTTGTTAACCTTTGCAAAGGCTATGATACTGAGATGGGTTGGTGTTGTAATGCCAGGAGATCAATCTCAGATGCCATTATTACAGATAACTAACACAGACAGGAGGAAGTGGAGATAGAAGGAGAGTTGGTGGAAAAGTATCCATATTGAATGTTTAATCTTGATATAATCTTAACATCTATTTCTATTATTGTGTTGGTATCTAGTAGTTATACTGGATGATATGATTAAAGGGGGGAAATGGGAAAATGTGAATCATAAAAAGGAATGATATGATGTTGTGACTATTCACATTCACTTCTGTATGCGATGTTTGATTTGCATTTGTTTTGCAAAAGATACTGGTTGTTTTTTCTTTCCTTCCAGAAGGACATTGGGGGAAAGATATACTAAAGGGATTCAGACACTCAAAAATGGACAATCACAATGGACTGAAGGATTCTGAACAAGGACACTGACAAAATGTTCAGAATCAATACATCGACACTACGTTGAGAGTCGACGCTGCTGAGGAGTTGCAGTGTGATATATATTTTTATGTTTTTTATATGATATTGCATGAATGATACTAAACTTTTATAATATTTTCTTTTCGTACCAATTGTTTGGAGAAAGATGTTTTCTGATATTGAGTGAGTATATTGAGACCTCAGATGTTTTCTTTTTTTCCTTAACGCTTAGGGTTAAAATATTTACAGAGACCCAACAATTTCCACCATGAGTAGCACTTGGTGAGGAAAAACTCCCTTTTAACAGGTAAAAACCTCAAGCTGAACCAGGCTCTGGGTGGGCAGTCATCTGACTCGACAGAGTTGGGTTGAAAGTGGAATAAAGCAGGGGAAAAAGGAGAGAGAGCAGGTGAGACACATAATAATCAGACTAATAATAACTGCAGCAATGAGTGTGGAGCAGGAACATGGGGGCTGTAAACGATCTGCAGTCAGAGATCCAGATTCTACAGTTCGAGAGGCAGAGACACCTGTTGGTTCAGGGCTCACCTGAGAGAGGGTGTCTGCCTCCTGTTCATGCAATAGGTCTATCCTGGTTTACTATGGCCATAGGAAATAATTAATAATTATTAACTATTATATACTAATAATTATTATTAAATAATTAATTATTATTAAAAAACAGGGCACCACCCTGAAAACAGGGAAATGATGGCCATATGCATTAACCTAGTCTCAAAAAAGGTACTAGACTATCAATCTGGAACCTTGATAATAATTATATTAAATAACTACAACTAACTAACCAAAATTGCCATATCAAATAGCTAGTAAAGTTAAAGGATTTTAGGTTCTGACTGCACGCACGCAGTTCAGGTACACGCCAGAAAGAATGTGTGTGTGTTTCTTTATTCTGCCTCATGTGTGTTCTGTGTGCACAAGCATAAACCATGTGTTAGGTCAGAACAAGAGAGTTTCGAAGCGGGAGCTTTAAATGTCCTCTCTACGAGTGGACATGTCGAAGTGTGTGTGTATGTGATGTGTGTAGGATTATGGTGCCAGGTTAGAAAAGATCATTAGTTTGCAAGCAGGACATATTGTAACTGTGTAACAAGTAACTATAAGTACTTGCACAAAGCTTAACTAACAACAAGTGGCTACCAATCGCTATAATTATGAGATTTTTCTAATTTTTTCTCCAATTTAATATGCTTCAACTATCTTAATATTTGTATATTTGTGTAGCAACTTATAATGTAAGTAATTAATGACATCTTGTAAAATTATAATGTAACTATAATAAACTTCTTTGTCACTCAAAACAAAATTATTTTCCTTATTTCCTCCATTGGAGATATTGCAAATATTGTAACATAGTAATGTCTTCTGGACTTTTTAACATTTATGTTAATAGCATGGTTTTGATTGGACGGCATTGGTGTATTAGGTGATTTGTAGATGGCCCATATACTGTGTCTTTGAATAAAAGACAGAGCTTTCAGCCTGTTTCTCCCATGGAACTCTTTCTATTTGAGTTCTGTTAGGGATATTGCTGAGGTTTTGGCATATGTGTTTGGGTTTATGATGACTGCCCTTCCACAAGAGCAGTACTGTTTTCCAAGCTCTAATGCCTCTTGTGTTAGGGCACAGTTAAGTGAGGTGACTAAATATGCCCTCTATTTGTTGTTTGCTTTAGGCATGCTGGTTACCATTTTAGGGAACTCTGTTGTCATTGTGTCAATAGGCCATTTTAAGCAGTTGCATAATCCTACTAATGTGCTTATTTTATCTCTTGCTGTGGTTGATGTTATTGTGATGCTATTGTTATTGTGATGCCCTTCTGCACCATCCGTACCGTACATGGCTGCTGGTTTTATGGTGTCAACTGCACTCCAGTTTTGATGTGTTTCTCACCACTCTTTCTATCTTCCACCTAATTTGCATTGCTGTAGACAGACACCAAGCGATATGTAATCCTCTGCATTATTACACGAAAATGACAAGTCAGTGGCCATACAGTACAAAATGACAATGTCAGTGGCCATACATTATGGTATGTTGCAGCTGGGCACTGGCTGCTGTCTACTCTTATGGACTGCTTTACTCAAAGGCCAACGTAGCAGGGTTAGAGGATTACATGGTATCAATAAACTGCCTTGGCAGTTGTAACCTCCTCTTTAACCCCCTTTGGGGAATCCTGGACAGTGTTATTTGCTTTTTCTTTCCCTGCACTGTAATAGTTTTCCTGTACACTAAAATATTTATTGTGGCTAAAGAGCATGTAAGAGATTGGAGATATGAGCAACTGTTCAAATGACAGAGGAAGAAGTGGGTTGATTAACCAGTCTGAGCACAAAGCTGTAAAGACTCTGTGTATTGTGCTCGGTGCATTCATCTTTTGTTGGATGCCCTTTTTTATAAATTCAATAATTGATGCCTACACTGGCTTCACCACACCTCCTGCCATCTTTGAAGCATTTGTTTGGTTGGATTACTTCAATTCAACCTTAAACCCAATTATTTATGCCTTTTTTTTATCCCTGCTTCAAAAAATGTTTTTTTTTAATTGTCACCCTTAAAATATTTAGCTCAAATTCCTCAACAATGAGCATAACTATTAAATGATACTGTACTGATAAACTGTACTACTTACTATTTTCTATTATGTATTACTATTCAGTATAATATATGCAATAAATGTCTTTGTTTTGCTTTTGTCATTAATAATTACAACATGCATTTTTTTTGTTTAAAAAAAAAGTTTTGAGATAATAATCTTTGTACTACAATAGGTGTGGTACAGTTTGTACAACATCATCCTTTATTTTACTGTGACCCTTATTAATGTAAGTCTCTGATTAACTTTACACATAATTCTTCCTGTCAAAATTTTCAGTATTTTAATTTAAAAATACCTTTCAATAATAACTTGTAGACTTTTTAGTCTAGACTTTTTTAGTATTTAGGGATGTTTTAAATTCCTTTTATATGTTTTTCATTGTGCCTAAAGCAAAAGTCCAGTAATACATGGATTGAAGACAAAATACTCAGACCTTCATTTTTTTCTGCATGACTGTGAAATTTATATATTAAAATCAAGAATTTCTATGAGTTTGAAAGAGCAACAATGAAAACAAATGAATTGTATTTAAACTACATAACCTTGCCAGTAAACATTTTATAGAAATGTTACATTTTTGGGTTGACCTCATTCTCTGATTTTGTAAAACATAAACAATTAGTACATGATGTTTAACATGTATTAAATGAATATACAAACATTTTATAGGTTATTCACAGATAGCTGTCGCTTAAATGATGGAAATATCTCATACATTTTCTTTTTGCATGCTTCACACCAACGGGGCTTGAAATATGTGAACGCCACTTCCCACAAAAAACAGAGAATGTGTGCACCTATAGGATAAGCCTGAACAGGTGTGCAGGCATGTGTGCACACACTTATACTTATTATTAATGCTGTACGCCATTCTTGTCTTTTGTTCACAAGTAAACTTTTCCTAGCCAGTGTCAGAAATGAGACCCAAGGGCTGGTATTTTAACTTTCAAAATGCTGTGTTAAAAAAGAAAAACACTACTCAGTGTCTCGTATTACTACTTATACTACTCAGACTTTATGTAAAATATTATTTACAGAGACCCAACAATTCCCACCATGAGCAAGCATTTGGCGAGAGTGGCAAGAAAAAATTCCCTTTTAACAAGTAGAACTGGGCTCTGTGTGGTTGGCCATCTGCCTTGGCCGGGTTGACTTGAAAAGGAAAGAGAGACAGGGAAAGGGGAGAGAAAGCAGGAGAAAAGAAAACATCAACTTCTTTTGTTGAAATAAGGTGTTTTATGACAGTTGATGGTCACATTATTATGAAAACACTCAGTTCTGTTGAATAACATCATTCAGAGCAAGTTTGCTTATTTATCAACTTCTTTTGTTAAAATAAGGTGTTTTTTGACAGTTGATGTTTATTATGGTCACATTATTATGAAAACACTCAGTTCTGTTGAATAACATCATTCAGAGCAAGTTTGTTTATTTATCAACTTCTTTTGTTGAAATGAGGTTTTTTATGACTGTTGATGTTTATTATTTTAACATTATTATGAAAACACTCCTTTCTGTTGAATAACATCATTCAGAGCAAGTTTGTTTATTTATCAACTTCTTTTGATGAAATAAGGTGTTTTATGACTGTTGATGTTTATTATGGTCACATTATTATGAAAACACTCCTTTCTGTTGAATAACATCATTCAGAGCAAGTTTGCTTATTTATCAACTTCTTTTGTTGAAATAAGGTGTTTTATGACTGTTGATGTTTATTATTTTAACATTATTATGAAAACACTCAGTTCTGTTGAATAACATCATTCAGAGCAAGTTTCCTTATTTATCAACTTCTTTTGATGAATTAAGGTGTTTTATGACTGTTGATGTTTATTATTTTAACATTATTATGAAAACACTCCTTTCTGTTGAATAACATCATTCAGAGCAAGTTTGCTTATTTATCAACTTCTTTTGTTGAAATAAGGTGTTTTATGACAGTTGATGTTTATTATGGTCACAGTATTATGAAAACACTCCTTTCTGTTGAATAACATCATTCAGAGCAAATTTGCTTATTTATCAACTTCTTTTGTTGAAATAAAATGTTCAATCAGCAGAAATGAGTGTTTTCATGCTTTTGTGAATAAAATAAACAGCACCTTATTCCATCAAATGAAGTTAAAAAATGAAGAAACTTGCTCTAAATGATGTTTTTCAGCAGAAATGAGTGTTCTCATGCTTTTGTGATGAAAATCTACATCACCAGTCATAAAACATCTTTTTCATCAAAAGACGCTCAAAAACGTGAGAGCTTGCTTAAAATGATGTTATTGATCAATTTACTTGCTTTGGAGTGTTATTCAGCAGAAATGAGTGTTTTCATGCTTCTCTGAAGAAAATCTTTGCAGTGTTAGAACAGCAGAAATTAGATGATTTTTTACATCTCTCACATTGCATTGTATTTTCTCTAGCATATCACATGATAAAAACATCTTCTTTCATCAAAAGAAGCTCAAAAATATGGAAAATTGCTTCAAATTATGTTACGTGGTATATTTTACGTGGTATGATGTGCTGCAGAATATAAAATGCAACGCTAACAGATGAAAAATATGTTTTGATGTGTGATAGTTAAGAAGTATAATAATGAGAAGTAGATGTTAAAAATGATCCATAAAAAACATATTTCGTATGATTTTCACTTGTGATCCTCACTGACCCAGCCATGATCCCAAGTGCACCTGCAGGGGTGAACTGGTATGAACCAGTAGGATCTTATTCATGAACACGCTCATGTAACCTTCACTGCTTTGAATTTGCTGCACCTGACTGTAACCTTGAAGCATACACACCAATTATATTTGGGCACTATCATTCTTGGGCATTAGCGCTCTTGGCAGTAACCCACTAGAATCAGCATGTTTTCTTTTTTTAAAAAATCCCACCAGAATGAGCTAGAAATAAGGGTGTCTAGGAGCAGTGAAAACGAAGGTAATTATGAAACCTGAGTGAAAGAACGGGGAATACTAGTGTAATTTGAGGCCAGGCTCATGACAAGAGCCTTAGTGCATACAGTAAAAATATCCTGGAAATAACCTAATGGTGTAACAAAACAGTTGAAACCAGTATCCAAGAGGATGGACAATAGACGTGGTGTGTGATCCCAAGAGTATAAAGGTCGGGGGTTCACAGCAGTACAGGTCAGAGTTCTTCAGGTGTATCTTGTGTGCACTTTGAACATCACTCCTTTTTTTGTCGACAATAAAAGTCTTTTTTACTGCCCAGAGCTCTGTCTCCAGCTGATGATTTTTGAACACTAACGAGGAGCCTTTTGGATGATTGATTGCAGCTCAAAAATCTTTTTGGTCCAGTGCCTGGAATTTTAGTTCAAAGGTCACATCAGTTATTCATTAATTTTCTGTCTTTGCAGTCTTAAAACAGCAGAAATTAGTGTTTTCAAGCTTCTGTGAAGAAATTGTACACCACCAGTCATAAAACATCTTATTTCATCAAATGAAGCTAAGAAATGTGGAAACTTGCTTAAATGATATTATTCATCAAGTTTCTGTTTTTGCAGTAATAGAACAGCAGAAATTAGTGTTTTCAAGCTTCTGTGAAGAAAATCTACATCAACAGTCATAAAACATCTTCTCTCATCAAAAGAAGCCAGAAAAAGAAGAAACTTGCTCTAAATTATGTTATTCATCATGGTTCTGTCTTTGCATGTTATTCATCATGTTTTTGTCTTTGCAGTTTTTTTGGAAAACATAATATAAACATAACTACAACAATTTCAAGACCATGCAAGTAAGTATGCAACTCCTTCACCGTAATCACACCCATGTTATCTTAATTATGTCTTTTCTTATGTCAAGTCCATGTACCGCAAACCATTTCCACTAATCTCACTTGTGTTTGTTTTTATTGGGAGTTCAGTGGTGAACTCCAAATCTATCTAGAAACCTTCTTGACAAACTAAAAATGACATATACAGCCACACTTTTAAATCTCTACTTTCACCAATTCCATGTTCCTGCCGCTCTACTTGAATGGACATATAACATTTCGTCCTGAAAAAATATTGGATCAACTTTGCAACTTTCAAAAAGTAAGCCATCATACGTTTACAACATGCATGCCTCTACACTTTTCATACATGCATTATCCTATATTATCTTCACTTCCTCCCTTTTTGTGAAACTGTCCTAATTGTTTTTTTTCTATGGTGTTTTAGACGTACCCAGATCATTATTCTAATTATTGATGTGCTGAAGAAATACAACATCAGGACTGTGGACAAACCTAATGTACACATAATTACATTGTTACTGTCAATATGGACCTGTATGCCTAGTCAAACTACCACATGCATGCCCATACACACTCTGTACTAACCCTTTCATACATATCTTGTATTATCTTTACCTTTTCCCCTGTTGTGCAACTGTTTTCAATCACTAATTTTACATGCTTTTTCTGTTGTGTTCCATATTTGGCACTCGAGGCGTGGTTTGACTGTGTTATTGATGCCACCTACAGCACCACAGAATGTCTGGACTGATGTCTGTACTAGTACAAAAAATTGTCTGCAGAGGGCGCTCTAAGCTCAGCCAATCTAACATGCATAGCTCTCGTGGTATTACAGCCCAGGTAACGGTCAAAAACGACACATGAAAACGGCAAACAATGATTTGAAAAGGGTTGTTGACACGGCTTATGTCTTAACATTTACCTTGTTTAATTGGTAGCCGTTGTCGAAAGAAAATGCCAAACTTCTGCACTGCACATGGCGGCTCCGATGATCATAAGTCGTTCCGTACGTGCAAATGAAGGGTTCGTTCGTTGTACCATTAGCTGCTATTCACGTGTCACTCCTTAGCTATTCGCTGTGCAATGCATATGGAAGTTCCCAGTGATAACACCGTCCCAACCCACGGTGGTAGGATGGTGTCTTTGTTGAAATGTTACGACCACCCTCAGTTCCCATCCCAAGGTCTCTTGCTGCTAACCTCCATTAGCTGTGGTTAGCATTGGTAGTGCGGTGAACACTGCTGACTGCCACCTCTCCGTCTACCTGTGACTGCTTGTGACCTTGTGCTTTCCCAAAAGTGTGCTTCCTTAATTAAATAAAAACCCAATATGTGTAAGCGGTCCAAAATACTCTCGCTGGATACTCTCACTGACATCCCTAATTCTAAGCTAATGAATATGCTACAATTTTTAATTTCAGATGGTTACACAGTAATGACAACACACTGCTCTTCCATCACAATGAAAGACTGAAAGCAACTAAGAGAAACCATTAGGGACATTATTTAAAATGACCATACATATATACATGTAGTTTCCCTCTCACATACAGACAAGAAACCAAACTCGTTCACAAAGTACACTGACAACCTCTTACACATACAAGTGAAATGCTTTTATATACCCAACTGGAACATTCTCACACAAGCAACTGAATACTACTAGTATACTACTAGTAAAATGTGCTCATATACACGTGAAAATGTTCCTCTCAGATATTTAAGCACTCATTCACATGCTCTACTGAACATGCTCTCACACGCAAGTGAAGCACTGTCACATACATAGCTGAAACTCTCATAAAAACTACTATCATCTTTTACATAGTATACTCAAAAACTTTCACACATACCTGTAAAATGTGGGTTTAAAGGGGTTTTCAGTAGAATGTGTGAATATGTTGGGTTTCATATGTGTATTTAACAGAGAACCACGTCTCTATATGCATGTCATTCTTAATTATGTCCCTAACAACTCCTCATAAGCAATGGCTGGACTGTCAATGTCTGTTTGATGCCCATTCTGCATCAATATATATGTAACTTCATACTGTGTATTTCTGTTATGCAGACTTAAATGGCTCGCAGTTTGGCAATGACAAATCCGATGTTCTGGTCAACAGATATCCATCTCTGTAACAGCAGTTACAGAGAACAGTCAGAAAATGACCTTGAAAAAAGTTTTTGGCCTCCAGCCTTACCATGTGGTTTTTTTTGTTGTTTGTATTGCCATCATGTCAAACCTGTAAATGTAGTTGTTCAGCACTGCCACTACAACACTTCGCTCTTCTTTAGGCCTCAATAATACTACACATTGACACTGCAGCTACAAAAATGCAATATTTGCAAAACTACATGTAATATTCACAATCTGTTAGTCAAGTAATGAATGACTAACAACAGGAAGTAAGCCTCATGTGACATTCTTCATCCGATTTACATCAAATTCGTACGGTGTGCTCTACGCATGATACCTGGCATCGGGGTCTGGTCACAAGGCCGCAAACCGCCCCGACGTGCACATGGGTGCGAGGGCTGGATCATCACTGCTTGCAGCCCTATTCAAATGCAGGAATTATTATTATTTATCTTTTTATTGTTTCCTCACGTTTTTGGGGGCCTGGACGTGCGTGAAAAGTTGTGAAACTTTCCACACGCAAAGTCTGGTGAAAACTTTTATATTTAAATGGTCTTGGACATGGGCGTGGCAAAATTGCTCAATAGCGCACAGCGTTTCAAACTTAAACCCCCCATATTTTGGTTTGACCCACATGCCCCAAATTAAGCAGGTACATGTATCATGCCCAGACTTTAAAAAAAGCCTTTTGAAGCAATACCCAATGACCAACAGGAAGTCAGGCATTTTTAATTCGTTTCAAAACTTCACATTCTTGATCAGAGTCCCAGCCTGAACACGTGTAAACACCAATTAAGTGTCATAGTCACTGCGTCACCTTCTGGCAACAGGAAGTAAGCTTTATATCAAAATCTTCAACCGATTTATATCAAATTCTCACAGCGTGCTCTACGCATGATGTACAGTATGGGCATCCAGTCACTAACCTCGGCCATGGCATACCCCGACGTGCACACGGGGGTGGGGGCCCGATCATCAGTGCTCGCAGCTTTAATTATTATTTTCATAATAATGTGACCATAATAGACATCAACTGTCATAAAACACCTTATTAAATTAAATAAGCAAACTTGCTCTGAATGATGTTATTCAACAGATCTGAGTGTTTTCATAATAATTTGACCATAATCAACTGTCATAAAACACCTTATTAAATTAAATGAGCAAACTTGCTCTGAATGATGTTATTCAACAGAACTGAGTGTTTTCATAATAATGTGACCATAATAAACATCAACAACACCTTATTTCAACAAAAGAAGTTGATAAATAAGCAAACTTGCTCTGAATGATGTTATTCAACAGAAAGGAGTGTTTTCATAATAATGTGACCATAATAAACATCAACAGTCATAAAACACCTTATTTCAACAAAAGAAGTTGACAAATAAGCAAACTTGCTCTGAATGATGTTATTCAACAGATCTGAGTGTTTCCATGCTTCTGTTATGAAAATAAACATCAACATTCAAAAAACACCTTATTTCATCAAAAGAAGTTGATAAATAAGCAAACTTGCTCTGAATGATGTTATTCAACAGAACTGAGTGTTTTCATAATAATGTGACCATAATAAACATCAACAGTCATAAAACACCTTATTTCATCAAAAGAAGTAGATAAATAAGCAAACTTGCTCTGAATGATGTTATTCAACAGAAAGGAGTGTTTTCATAATAATGTTAAAATAATAAACATCAACAGTCATAAAACACCTTATTTCATCAAAAGAAGTTGATAAATAAGCAAACTTGCTCTCAATGATGTTATTCAACAGAAAGGAGTGTTTTCATAATAATGTGACCATAATAAACATGAACTGTCATAAAACACCTTATTTCAACAAAAGAAGTTGATAAATAAGCAAACTTGCTCTGAATGATGTTATTCAACAGAACTGAGTGTTTCCATGCTTCTGTTATGAAAATAAACATCAACAGTCATAAAACACCTTACTTCATCAAAAGAAGTTGATAAATAAGCAAACTTGCTCTGAATGATGTTATTCAACAGAAAGGAGTGTTTTCATAATAATGTGACCATAATAAACATCAACAGTCATAAAACACCTTACTTCATCAAAAGAAGTTGATAAATAAGCAAACTTGATCTGAATGATGTTATTCAACAGAAAGGAGTGTTTTCATAATAATGTGACCATAATAAACATCAACTGTCAAAAAACACCTTATTTCATCAAAAGAAGTTGATAAATAAGCAAACTTGCTCTGAATGATGTTATTCAACAGAACTGAGTGTTTTCATAATAATGTTAAAATAATAAACATCAACAGTCATAAAACACCTTATTTCAACAAAAGAAGTTGATAAATAAGCAAACTTGCTCTGAATGATGTTATTCAACAGAAAGGAGTGTTTTCATAATAATGTGACCATAATAAACATCAACAGTCATAAAACACCTTATTTCATCAAAAGAAGTTGATAAATAAGCAAACTTGCTCTGAATGATGTTATTCAACAGAAAGGAGTGTTTTCATAATACTTTGATGAAAATAAACATCAACAGTCAAAAAACACCTTATTTCAACAAAAGAAGTTGATAAATAAGCAAAGTAAACATCAATAGAACTGAATGATGTTATTCAACAGAAAGGAATGTTTTCATAATAATGTGACCATAATAAACATCAACTGTCATAAAACACCTTATTTCAACGAAAGAAGTTGATAAATAAGCAAACTTGCTCTGAATGATGTTATTCAACAGAACTGAGTGTTTCCATGCTTCTGTTATGAAAATAAACATCAACAGTCATAAAACACCTTACTTCATCAAAAGAAGTTGATAAATAAGCAAACTTGCTCTGAATGATGTTATTCAACAGAAAGGAGTGTTTTCATAATAATGTGACCATAATAAACATCAACAGTCATCTTACTTCATCAAAAGAAGTTGATAAATAAGCAAACTTGCTCTGAATGATGTTATTCAACAGAAAGGAGTGTTTCCATGCTTTTGTTATGAAAATAAACATCAACAGTCAAAAAACACCTTATTTCATCAAAAGAAGTTGATAAATAAGCAAACTTGCTCTCAATGATGTTATTCAACAGAAAGGAGTGTTTTCATAATAATGTGACCATAATAAACATCAACAGTCATAAAACACCTTATTTCATCAAAAGAAGTTGATAAATAAGCAAACTTGCTCTGAATGATGTTATTCAACAGAACTGAGTGTTTCCATGCTTCTGTTATGAAAATAAACATCAACAGTCAAAAAACACCTTATTTCATCAAAAGAAGTTGATAAATAAGCAAACTTGCTCTGAATGATGTTATTCAACAGAAAGGAGTGTTTTCATAATAATGTGACCATAATAAACATCAACAGTCATAAAACACCTTATTTCATCAAAAGAAGTTGATAAATAAGCAAACTTGCTCTCAATGATGTTATTCAACAGAAAGGAGTGTTGTCATAATAATGTGACCATAATAAACATCAACAGTCATAAAACACCTTATTTCAACAAAAGAAGTTGACAAATAAGCAAACTTGCTCTGAATGATGTTATTCAACAGATCTGAGTGTTTCCATGCTTCTGTTATGAAAATAAGCATCAACAGTCAAAAAACACCTTATTTCATCAAAAGAAGTTGATAAATAAGCAAACTTGCTCTGAATGATGTTATTCAACAGAACTGAGTGTTTTCATAATAATGTGACCATCAACAGTCATAAAACACCATTTCATCAAAAGAAGTTGATAAATAAGCAAACTTGCTCTGAATGATGTTATTCAACAGATCTGAGTGTTTCCATGCTTCTGTTATGAAAATAAGCATCAACAGTCAAAAAACACTTTATTTCATCAAAAGAAGTTGATAAATAAGCAAACTTGCTCTGAATGATGTTATTAAAAAGAAAGGAGTGTTTTCATAATAATGTGACCATAATAAACATCAACAGTCATAAAACACCTTATTTCATCAAAAGAAGTTGATAAATAAGCAAAGTAAACATCAACAGAACTGAATGATGTTATTCAACAGAAAGGAGTGTTTCCATGCTTCTGTTATGAAAATAAACATCAACAGTCATAAAACACCTTATTTCAACAAAAGAAGTTGATAAATAAACAAACTTGCTCTGAATGATGTTATTCAACAGAACTGAGTGTTTTCATAATAATGTGACCATAATAAACATCAACTGTCATAAAACACCTTATTTCATCAAAAGAAGTTGATAAATAAGCAAACTTGCTCTGAATGATGTTATTCAACAGAACTGAGTGTTTTCATAATAATGTGACCATAATAAACATCAACTGTCATAAAACACCTTATTTGATCAAAAGAAGTTGATAAATAAGCAAAGTAAACATCAACAGAACTGAATGATGTTATTCAACAGAACTGAGTGTTTTCATAATAATGTGACCATAATAAACATCAACAGTCATAAAACACCTTATTTCATCAAAAGAAGTTGATAAATAAGCAAACTTGCTCTGAATGATGTTATTCAACAGAAAGGAGTGTTTTCATAATAATGTGACCATAATAAACATCAACTGTCATAAAACACCTTATTTCATCAAAAGAAGTTGATAAATAAGCAAAGTAAACATCAACAGAACTGAATGATGTTATTCAACAGAAAGGAGTGTTTCCATGCTTCTGTTATGAAAATAAACATCAACAGTCAAAAAACACGTTATTTCATCAAAAGAAATTGATAAATAAGCAAACTTGCTCTGAATGATGTTATTCAACAGAACTGAGTGTTTTCATAATACTGTGACCATAATAAACATCAACAGTCATAAAACACCTTATTTCATCAAAAGAAGTTGATAAATAAGCAAACTTGCTCTGAATGATGTTATTCAACAGAAAGGAGTGTTTTCATAATACTTTGATGAAAATAAACATCAACAGTCAAAAAACACGTTATTTCATCAAAAGAAGTTGATAAATAAGCAAAGTAAACATCAACAGAACTGAATGATGTTATTCAACAGAACTGAGTGTTTTCATAATAATGTGACCATAATAAACATCAACAGTCATAAAACACCTTATTTCATCAAAAGAAGTTGATAAATAAGCAAACTTGCTCTGAATGATGTTATTCAACAATACTGAGTGTTTTCATAATAATGTGACCATAATAAACATCAACTGTCATAAAACACCTTATTTCATCAAAAGAAGTTGATAAATAAGCAAAGTAAACATCAACAGAACTGAATGATGTTATTCAACAGAACTGAGTGTTTTCATAATAATGTGACCATAATAAACATCAACAGTCATAAAACACCTTATTTCATCAAAAGAAGTTGATAAATAAGCAAACTTGCTCTGAATGATGTTATTCAACAGAACTGAGTGTTTCCATGCTTCTGTTATGAAAATAAACATCAACAGTCAAAAAACACCTTATTTCATCAAAAGAAGTTGATAAATAAGCAAACTTGCTCTGAATGATGTTATTCAACAGAACTGAGTGTTTTCATAATAATGTGACCATAATAAACATCAACAGTCATAAAACACCTTATTTCATCAAAAGAAGTTGATAAATAAGCAAACTTGCTCTGAATGATGTTATTCAACAGAAAGGAGTGTTTTCATAATAATGTGACCATAATAAACATCAACAGTCATAAAACACCTTATTTCATCAAAAGAAGTTGATAAATAAGCAAACTTGCTCTGAATGATGTTATTCAACAGAAAGGAGTGTTTTCATAATACTGTGACCATAATAAACATCAACAGTCATAAAACACCTTATTTCATCAAAAGAAGTTGATAAATAAGCAAAGTAAACATCAACAGAACTGAATGATGTTATTCAACAGAACTGAGTGTTTTCATAATAATGTGACCATAATAAACATCAACTGTCATAAAACACCT
This sequence comes from Lateolabrax maculatus, assembly GCA_031216445.1. Classification (NCBI taxonomy): domain Eukaryota; kingdom Metazoa; phylum Chordata; class Actinopteri; order Acropomatiformes; family Lateolabracidae; genus Lateolabrax; species Lateolabrax maculatus. The sequence continues at coordinate 21,554,374 of CM062200.1, forward strand.
TATTTCATCAAAAGAAGTTGATAAATAAGCAAACTTGCTCTGAATGATGTTATTCAACAGAACTGAGTGATTTCATAATAATGTGACCATAATAAACATCAACAGTCATAAAACACCTTATTTCATCAAAAGAAGTTGATAAACAAGCAAAGTAAATATCAACAGAACTGAATGATGTTATTCAACAGAAAGGAGTGTTTTCATAATAATGTGACCATAATAAACATCAACAGTCATAAAACACCTTATTTCAACAAAAGAAGTTGATAAATAAGCAAACTTGCTCTGAATGATGTTATTCAACAGAAAGGAGTGTTTTCATAATAATGTGACCATAATAAACATCAACAGTCATAAAACACCTTATTTCATCAAAAGAAGTTGATAAATAAGCAAACTTGCTCTGAATGATGTTATTCAACAGAACTGAGTGTTTCCATGCTTCTGTTATGAAAATAAACATCAACAGTCAAAAAACACCTTATTTCATCAAAAGAAGTTGATAAATAAGCAAATTAAACATCAACAGAACTGAATGATGTTATTCAACAGAACTGAGTGTTTTCATAATAATGTGACCATAATAAACATCAACTGTCATAAAACACCTTATTTCATCAAAAGAAGTTGATAAATAAGCAAAGTAAACATCAACAGAACTGAATGATGTTATTCAACAGAACTGAGTGTTTTCATAATAATGTGACCATAATAAACATCAACAGTCATAAAACACCTTATTTCATCAAAAGAAGTTGATAAATAAGCAAACTTGCTCTGAATGATGTTATTCAACAGAAAGGAGTGTTTTCATAATACTGTGACCATAATAAACATCAACAGTCATAAAACACCTTATTTCATCAAAAGAAGTTGATAAATAAGCAAAGTAAACATCAACAGAACTGAATGATGTTATTCAACAGAACTGAGTGTTTTCATAATAATGTGACCATAATAAACATCAACAGTCATAAAACACCTTATTTCATCAAAAGAAGTTGATAAATAAGCAAAGTAAACATCAACAGAACTGAATGATGTTATTCAACAGAACTGAGTGTTTTCATAATAATGTGACCATAATAAACATCAACTGTCATAAAACACCTTATTTCTTCAAAAGAAGTTGATAAATAAGCAAACTTGCTCTGAATGATGTTATTCAACAGAAAGGAGTGTTTCCATGCTTCTGTTATGAAAATAAACATCAACAGTCAAAAAACACGTTATTTCATCAAAAGAAGTTGATAAATAAGCAAAGTAAACATCAACAGAACTGAATGATGTTATTCAACAGAAAGGAGTGTTTTCATAATACTGTGACCATAATAAACATCAACAGTCATAAAACACCTTATTTCATCAAAAGAAGTTGATAAATAAGCAAAGTAAACATCAACAGAACTGAATGATGTTATTCAACAGAACTGAGTGTTTTCATAATAATGTGACCATAATAAACATCAACTGTCATAAAACACCTTATTTCATCAAAAGAAGTTGATAAATAAGCAAACTTGCTCTGAATGATGTTATTCAACAGAACTGAGTGTTTTCATAATAATGTGACCATAATAAACATCAACAGTCATAAAACACCTTATTTCATCAAAAGAAGTTGATAAATAAGCAAACTTGCTCTGAATGATGTTATTCAACAGAACTGAGTGTTTCCATGCTTCTGTTATGAAAATAAACATCAACAGTCAAAAAACACCTTATTTCATCAAAAGAAGTTGATAAATAAGCAAACTTGCTCTGAATGATGTTATTCAACAGAAAGGAGTGTTTTCATAATAATGTGACCATAATAAACATCAACTGTCATAAAACACCTTATTTCATCAAAAGAAGTTGATAAATAAGCAAACTTGCTCTGAATGATGTTATTCAACAGAACTGAGTGTTTTCATAATAATGTGACCATAATAAACATCAACAGTCATAAAACACCTTATTTCATCAAAAGAAGTTGATAAATAAGCAAACTTGCTCTGAATGATGTTATTCAACAGAAAGGAGTGTTTTCATAATAATGTGACCATAATAAACATCAACAGCTTATTTCAACAAAAGAAGTTGATAAACAAGAAAACTTGCTCTGAATGATGTTATTCAACAGAAAGGAGTGTTTTCATAATAATGTGACCATAATAAACATCAACAGTCATAAAACACCTTATGTTCATCAAAAGAAGTTGATAAATAAGCAAACTTGACTCTGAATGATGTTATTCAACAGAACTGAGTGTTTCCATGCTTCTGTTATGAAAATAAACATCAACAGTCAAAAAACACCTTATTTCATCAAAAGAAGTTGATAAATAAGCAAACTTGCTCTGAATGATGTTATTCAACAGAAAGGAGTGTTTTCATAATACTGTGACCATAATAAACATCAACAGTCATAAACACCTTATTTCATCAAAAGAAGTTGATAAATAAGCAAAGTAAACATCAACAGAACTGAATGATGTTATTCAACAGAACTGAGTGTTTTCATAATAATGTGACCATAATAAACATCAACTGTCATAAAACACCTTATTTCATCAAAAGAAGTTGATAAATAAGCAAACTTGCTCTGAATGATGTTATTCAACAGAAAGGAGTTGTTTTCATAATACTGTGACCATAATAAACATCAACAGTCATAAAACACCTTATTTCATCAAAAGAAGTTGATAAATAAGCAAAGTAAACATCAACAGAACTGAATGATGTTATTCAACAGAACTGAGTGTTTTCATAATAATGTGACCATAATAAACATCAACTGTCGTAAAACACCTTATTTCATCAAAAGAAGTTGATAAATAAGCAAAGTAAACATCAACAGAACTGAATGATGTTATTCAACAGAACTGAGTGTTTTCATAATAATGTGACCATAATAAACATCAACAGTCAAAAAACACGTTATTTCATCAAAAGAAGTTGATAAATAAGCAAACTTGCTCTGAATGATGTTATTCAACAGAAAGGAGTGTTTTCATAATAATGTGACCATAATAAACATCAACAGTCATAAAACACCTTATTTCATCAAAAGAAGTTGATAAATAAGCAAAGTAAACATCAACAGAACTGAATGATGTTATTCAACAGAACTGAGTGTTTTCATAATAATGTGACCATAATAAACATCAACAGTCATAAAACACCTTATTTCATCAAAAGAAGTTGATAAATAAGCAAAGTAAATATCAACAGAACTGAATGATGTTATTCAACAGAACTGAGTGTTTCCATGCTTCTGTTATGAAAATAAACATCAACAGTCAAAAAACACCTTATTTCATCAAAAGAAGTTGATAAATAAGCAAACTTGCTCTGAATGATGTTATTCAACAGAAAGGAGTGTTTTTCATAATACTGTGACCATAATAAACATCAACAGTCATAAAAACACCTTATTTCATCAAAAGAAGTTGATAAATAAGCAAAGTAAACATCAACAGAACTGAATGATGTTATTCAACAGAACTGAGTGTTTTCATAATAATGTGACCATAATAAACATCAACAGTCATAAAACACCTTATTTCATCAAAAGAAGTTGATAAATAAGCAAACTTGCTCTGAATGATGTTATTCAACAGAAAGGAGTGTTTTCATAATAATGTGACCATAATAACATCAACAGTCATAAAACACCTTATTTCATCAAAAGAAGTTGATAAATAAGCAAACTTGCTCTGAATGATGTTATTCAACAGAAAGGAGTGTTTTCATAATAATGTGACCATAATAAACATCAACAGTCATAAAACACCTTATTTCATCAAAAGAAGTTGATAAATAAGCAAACTTGCTCTGAATGATGTTATTCAACAGAAAGGAGTGTTTCCATGCTTCTGTTATGAAAAATAAACATCAACAGTCAAAAAACACGTTATTTCATCAAAAGAAGTTGATAAATAAGCAAAGTAAACATCAACAGAACTGAATGATGTTATTCAACAGAACTGAGTGTTTTCATAATAATGTGACCATAATAATCATCAACAGTCATAAAACACCTTATTTCATCAAAAGAAGTTGATAAATAAGCAAACTTGCTCTGAATGATGTTATTCAACAATACTGAGTGTTTTCATAATAATGTGACCATAATAAACATCAACTGTCATAAAACACCTTATTTCATCAAAAGAAGTTGATAAATAAGCAAAGTAAACATCAACAGAACTGAATGATGTTATTCAACAGAACTGAGTGTTTTCATAATAATGTGACCATAATAAACATCAACAGTCATAAAACACCTTATTTCATCAAAAGAAGTTGATAAATAGAGCAAACTTGCTCTGAATGATGTTATTCAACAGAACTGAGTGTTTCCATGCTTCTGTTATGAAAATAAACATCAACAGTCAAAAAACACCTTATTTCATCAAAAGAAGTTGATAAATAAGCAAACTTGCTCTGAATGATGTTATTCAACAGAAAGGAGTGTTTTCATAATAATGTGACCATAATAAACATCAACAGTCATAAAACACCTTATTTCATCAAAAGAAGTTGATAAATAAGCAAACTTGCTCTGAATGATGTTATTCAACAGAAAGGAGTGTTTTCATAATAATGTGACCATAATAAACATCAACTGTCATAAAACACCTTATTTCATCAAAGAAGTTGATAAATAAGCAAAACTTGCTTCTGAATGATGTTATTCAACAGAAAGGAGTGTTTTCATAATACTGTGACCATAATAAACATCAACAGTCATAAAACACCTTATTTCATCAAAAGAAGTTGATAAATAAAGCAAAGTAAACATCAACAGAACTGAATGATGTTATTCAACAGAACTGAGTGTTTTCATAATAATGTGACCATAATAAACATCAACTGTCATAAAACACCTTATTTCATCAAAAAGAAGTTGATAAATAAGCAAAACTTGCTCTGAATGATGTTATTTCAACAGAACTGAGTGTTTTTCATAATAATGTGACCATAATAAACATCAACAGTCAAAAAACACCTTATTTCATCAAAAGAAGTTGATAAATAAGCAAACTTGCTCTGAATGATGTTATTCAACAGAAAGGAGTGTTTTCATAATAATGTGACCATAATAAACATCAACAGTCATAAAACACCTTATTTCATCAAAAGAAGTTGATAAATAAGCAAACTTGCTCTGAATGATGTTATTCAACAGAAAGGAGTGTTTTCATAATAATGTGACCATAATAAACATCAACTGTCATAAAACACCTTATTTCATCAAAAGAAGTTGATAAATAAGCAAACTTGCTCTGAATGATGTTATTCAACAGAACTGAGTGTTTTTCATAATAATGTGACCATAATAAACATCAACAGTCATAAAACACCTTATTTCATCAAAAGAAGTTGATAAATAAGCAAACTTGCTCTGAATGATGTTATTCAACAGAAAGGAGTGTTTTCATAATAATGTGACCATAATAAACATCAACAGTCATAAAACACCTTATTTCATCAAAAGAAGTTGATAAATAAGCAAACTTGCTCTGAATGATGTTATTCAACAGAAAGGAGTGTTTTCATAATACTGTGACCATAATAAACATCAACTGTCATAAAACACCTTATTTCATCAAAAGAAGTTGATAAATAAGCAAACTTGCTCTGAATGATGTTATTCAACAGAACTGAGTGATTTCATAATAATGTGACCATAATAAACATCAACAGTCATAAAACACCTTATTTCATCAAAAGAAGTTGATAAACAAGCAAAGTAAATATCAACAGAACTGAATGATGTTATTCAACAGAAAGGAGTGTTTTCATAATAATGTGACCATAATAAACATCAACAGTCATAAAACACCTTATTTCAACAAAAGAAGTTGATAAATAAGCAAACTTGCTCTGAATGATGTTATTCAACAGAAAGGAGAGTGTTTTCATAATAATGTGACCATAATAAACATCAACAGTCATAAAACACCTTATTTCATCAAAAGAAGTTGATAAATAAGCAAAGTAAACATCAACAGAACTGAATGATGTTATTCAACAGAACTGAGTGTTTTTCATAATAATGTGACCCATAATAAACATCAACAGTCATAAAACACCTTATTTCATCAAAAGAAGTTGATAAATAAGCAAACTTGCTCTGAATGATGTTATTCAACAGAACTGAGTGTTTCCATGCTTCTGTTATGAAAATAAACATCAACAGTCAAAAAACACCTTATTTCATCAAAAGAAGTTGATAAATAAGCAAACTTGCTCTGAATGATGTTATTCAACAGAAAGGAGTGTTTTCATAATACTGTGACCATAATAAACATCAACAGTCATAAAACACCTTATTTCATCAAAAGAAGTTGATAAATAAGCAAAGTAAACATCAACAGAACTGAATGATGTTATTCAACAGAACTGAGTGTTTTTCATAATAATGTGACCATAATAAACATCAACTGTCATAAAAACACCTTATTTCATCAAAAGAAGTTGATAAATAAGCAAAGTAAACATCAACAGAACTGAATGATGTTATTCAACAGAACTGAGTGTTTTCATAATAATGTGACCATAATAAACATCAACAGTCAAAAAACACGTTATTTCATCAAAAGAAGTTGATAAATAAGCAAACTTGCTCTGAATGATGTTATTCAACAGAAAGGAGTGTTTTCATAATAATGTGACCATAATAAACATCAACAGTCATAAAACACCTTATTTCATCAAAAGAAGTTGATAAATAAGCAAAGTAAACATCAACAGAACTGAATGATGTTATTCAACAGAACTGAGTGTTTTCATAATAATGTGACCATAATAAACATCAACAGTCATAAAACACCTTATTTCATCAAAAGAAGTTGATAAATAAGCAAAGTAAATATCAACAGAACTGAATGATGTTATTCAACAGAAAGGAGTGTTTTCATAATAATGTGACCATAATAAACATCAACAGTCATAAAACACCTTATTTCAACAAAAGAAGTTGATAAATAAACAAACTTGCTCTGAATGATGTTATTAAAAAGAAAGGAGTGTTTTCATAATAATGTGACCATAATAAACATCAACAGTCATAAAACACCTTATTTTCATCAAAAGAAGTTGATAAATAAGCAAAGTAAACATCAACAGAACTGAATGATGTTATTCAACAGAACTGAGTGTTTTCATAATAATGTGACCATAATAAACATCAACAGTCATAAAACACCTTATTTCATCAAAAGAAGTTGATAAATAAGCAAAACTTGCTCTGAATGATGTTATTCAACAGAACTGAGTGTTTCCATGCTTCTGTTATGAAAATAAACATCAACAGTCAAAAAACACCTTATTTCATCAAAAGAAGTTGATAAATAAGCAAAGTAAACATCAACAGAACTGAATGATGTTATTCAACAGAACTGAGTGTTTTCATAATAATGTGACCATAATAAACATCAACAGTCATAAAACACCTTATTTGATCAAAAGAAGTTGATAAATAAGCAAAGTAAACATCAACAGAACTGAATGATGTTATTCAACAGAACTGAGTGTTTTCATAATAATGTGACCATAATAAACATCAACTGTCATAAAACACCTTATTTCATCAAAAGAAGTTGATAAATAAGCAAAGTAAACATCAACAGAACTGAATGATGTTATTCAACAGAAAGGAGTGTTTCCATGCTTCTGTTATGAAAATAAACATCAACAGTCAAAAAACACGTTATTTCATCAAAAGAAGTTGATAAATAAGCAAACTTGCTCTGAATGATGTTATTCAACAGAAAGGAGTGTTTTCATAATAATGTGACCATAATAAACATCAACAGTCATAAAACACCTTATTTCAACAAAAGAAGTTGATAAATAAACAAACTTGCTCTGAATGATGTTATTTCAACAGAAAGGAGTGTTTTCATAATACTGTGATGAAAATAAACATCAACTGTCAAAAAACACCTTATTTCATCAAAAGAAGTTGATAAATAAGCAAACTTGCTCTCAATGATGTTTTATCAACAGAAAGGAGTGTTTTCATAATAATGTGACCATAATAAACATCAACAGTCATAAAACACCTTATTTCTTCAAAAGAAGTTGATAAATAAGCAAAGTAAACATCAACAGAACTGAATGATGTTATTCAACAGAAAGGAGTGTTTCCATGCTTCTGTTATGAAAATAAACATCAACAGTCAAAAAACACGTTATTTCATCAAAAGAAGTTGATAAATAAGCAAACTTGCTCTGAATGATGTTATTCAACAGAAAGGAGTGTTTTCATAATAATGTGACCATAATAAACATCAACAGTCATAAAACACCTTATTTCATCAAAAGAAGTTGATAAATAAGCAAAGTAAACATCAACAGAACTGAATGATGTTATTCAACAGAACTGAGTGTTTTCATAATAATGTGACCATAATAAACATCAACAGTCATAAAACACCTTATTTCATCAAAAGAAGTTGATAAATAAGCAAACTTGCTCTGAATGATGTTATTCAACAGAACTGAGTGTTTCCATGCTTCTGTTATGAAAATAAACATCAACAGTCAAAAAACACCTTATTTCATCAAAAGAAGTTGATAAATAAGCAAACTTGCTCTGAATGATGTTATTCAACAGAAAGGAGTGTTTTCATAATACTGTGATGAAAATAAACATCAACAGTCATAAAACACCTTATTTCATCAAAAGAAGTTGATAAATAAGCAAACTTGCTCTCAATGATGTTATTCAACAGAAAGGAGTGTTTTCATAATACTGTGACCATAATAAACATCAACAGTCATAAAACACCTTATTTCATCAAAAGAAGTTGATAAATAAGCAAAGTAAACATCAACAGAACTGAATGATGTTATTCAACAGAACTGAGTGTTTTCATAATAATGTGACCATAATAAACATCAACAGTCATAAAACACCTTATTTCATCAAAAGAAGTTGATAAATAAGCAAACTTGCTCTGAATGATGTTATTCAACAGAAAGGAGTGTTTTCATAATAATGTGACCATAATAAACATCAACAGTCATAAAACACCTTATTTCATCAAAAGAAGTTGATAAATAAGCAAACTTGCTCTGAATGATGTTATTCAACAGAAAGGAGTGTTTCCATGCTTCTGTTATGAAAATAAACATCAACAGTCAAAAAACACGTTATTTCATCAAAAGAAGTTGATAAATAAGCAAAGTAAACATCAACAGAACTGAATGATGTTATTCAACAGAACTGAGTGTTTTCATAATAATGTGACCATAATAATCATCAACAGTCATAAAACACCTTATTTCATCAAAAGAAGTTGATAAATAAGCAAACTTGCTCTGAATGATGTTATTCAACAATACTGAGTGTTTTCATAATAATGTGACCATAATAAACATCAACTGTCATAAAACACCTTATTTCATCAAAAGAAGTTGATAAATAAGCAAAGTAAACATCAACAGAACTGAATGATGTTATTCAACAGAACTGAGTGTTTTCATAATAATGTGACCATAATAAACATCAACAGTCATAAAACACCTTATTTCATCAAAAGAAGTTGATAAATAAGCAAACTTGCTCTGAATGATGTTATTCAACAGAACTGAGTGTTTCCATGCTTCTGTTATGAAAATAAACATCAACAGTCAAAAAACACCTTATTTCATCAAAAGAAGTTGATAAATAAGCAAACTTGCTCTGAATGATGTTATTCAACAGAAAGGAGTGTTTTCATAATAATGTGTCCATAATAAACATCAACAGTCATAAAACACCTTATTTCATAAAAAGAAGTTGATAAATAAGCAAACTTGCTCTGAATGATGTTATTCAACAGAAAGGAGTGTTTTCATAATAATGTGACCATAATAAACAACAACAGTCATAAAACACCTTATTTCAACAAAAGAAGTTGATAAACAAGAAAACTTGCTCTGAATGATGTTATTCAACAGAAAGGAGTGTTTTCATAATAATGTGACCATAATAAACATCAACAGTCATAAAACACCTTATTTCATCAAAAGAAGTTGATAAATAAGCAAACTTGCTCTGAATGATGTTATTCAACAGAACTGAGTGTTTCCATGCTTCCGTTATGAAAATAAACATCAACAGTCAAAAAACACCTTATTTCATCAAAAGAAGTTGATAAATAAGCAAACTTGCTCTGAATGATGTTATTCAACAGAAAGGAGTGTTTTCATAATACTGTGACCATAATAAACATCAACAGTCATAAAACACCTTATTTCATCAAAAGAAGTTGATAAATAAGCAAACTTGCTCTGAATGATGTTATTCAACAGAAAGGAGTGTTTTCATAATAATGTGACCATAATAAACATCAACAGTCATAAAACACCTTATTTCAACAAAAGAAGTTGACAAATAAGCAAACTTGCTCTGAATGATGTTATTCAACAGATCTGAGTGTTTCCATGCTTCTGTTATGAAAATAAGCATCAACAGTCAAAAAACACCTTATTTCATCAAAAGAAGTTGATAAATAAGCAAACTTGCTCTGAATGATGTTATTCAACAGAACTGAGTGTTTTCATAATAATGTGACCATAATAAACATCAACAGTCATAAAACACCTTATTTCATCAAAAGAAGTTGATAAATAAGCAAAGTAAATATCAACAGAACTGAATGATGTTATTCAACAGAAAGGAGTGTTTTCATAATACTGTGATGAAAATAAACATCAACTGTCAAAAAACACCTTATTTCATCAAAAGAAGTTGATAAATAAGCAAACTTGCTCTCAATGATGTTTTATCAACAGAAAGGAGTGTTTTCATAATAATGTGACCATAATAAACATCAACAGTCATAAAACACCTTATTTCATCAAAAGAAGTTGATAAATAAGCAAAGTAAACATCAACAGAACTGAATGATGTTATTCAACAGAACTGAGTGTTTTCATAATAATGTGACCATAATAAACATCAACAGTCATAAAACACCTTATTTCATCAAAAGAAGTTGATAAATAAGCAAACTTGCTCTGAATGATGTTATTCAACAGAAAGGAGTGTTTCCATGCTTCTGTTATGAAAATAAACATCAACAGTCAAAAAACACGTTATTTCATCAAAAGAAGTTGATAAATAAGCAAACTTGCTCTGAATGATGTTATTCAACAGAAAGGAGTGTTTTCATAATAATGTGACCATAATAAACATCAACAGTCATAAAACACCTTATTTCATCAAAAGAAGTTGATAAATAAGCAAAGTAAATATCAACAGAACTGAATGATGTTATTCAACAGAAAGGAGTGTTTTCATAATAATGTGACCATAATAAACATCAACAGTCATAAAACACCTTATTTCAACAAAAGAAGTTGATAAATAAACAAACTTGCTCTGAATGATGTTATTAAAAAGAAAGGAGTGTTTTCATAATAATGTGACCATAATAAACATCAACAGTCATAAAACACCTTATTTCATCAAAAGAAGTTGATAAATAAGCAAAGTAAACATCAACAGAACTGAATGATGTTATTCAACAGAAAGGAGTGTTTTCATAATAATGTGACCATAATAAACATCAACAGTCATAAAACACCTTATTTCATCAAAAGAAGTTGATAAATAAGCAAACTTGCTCTGAATGATGTTATTCAACAGAACTGAGTGTTTCCATGCTTCTGTTATGAAAATAAACAGCAACAGTCAAAAAACACCTTATTTCATCAAAAGAAGTTGATAAATAAGCAAACTTGCTCTGAATGATGTTATTCAACAGAAAGGAGTGTTTTCATAATAATGTGACCATAATAAACATCAACAGTCATAAAACACCTTATTTCATCAAAAGAAGTTGATAAATAAGCAAACTTGCTCTGAATGATGTTATTCAACAGAAAGGAGTGTTTTCATAATAATGTGACCATAATAAACATCAACAGTCATAAAACACCTTATTTCATCAAAAGAAGTTGATAAATAAGCAAACTTGCTCTGAATGATGTTATTCAACAGAAAGGAGTGTTTCCATGCTTCTGTTATGAAAATAAACATCAACAGTCAAAAAACACGTTATTTCATCAAAAGAAGTTGATAAATAAGCAAAGTAAACATCAACAGAACTGAATGATGTTATTCAACAGAACTGAGTGTTTTCATAATAATGTGACCATAATAATCATCAACAGTCATAAAACACCTTATTTCATCAAAAGAAGTTGATAAATAAGCAAACTTGCTCTGAATGATGTTATTCAACAATACTGAGTGTTTTCATAATAATGTGACCATAATAAACATCAACTGTCATAAAACACCTTATTTCATCAAAAGAAGTTGATAAATAAGCAAAGTAAACATCAACAGAACTGAATGATGTTATTCAACAGAACTGAGTGTTTTCATAATAATGTGACCATAATAAACATCAACAGTCATAAAACACCTTATTTCATCAAAAGAAGTTGATAAATAAGCAAACTTGCTCTGAATGATGTTATTCAACAGAACTGAGTGTTTTCATAATAATGTGACCATAATAAACATCAACAGTCATAAAACACCTTATTTCATCAAAAGAAGTTGATAAATAAGCAAACTTGCTCTGAATGATGTTATTCAACAGAACTGAGTGTTTCCATGCTTCCGTTATGAAAATAAACATCAACAGTCAAAAAACACCTTATTTCATCAAAAGAAGTTGATAAATAAGCAAACTTGCTCTGAATGATGTTATTCAACAGAAAGGAGTGTTTTCATAATACTGTGACCATAATAAACATCAACAGTCATAAAACACCTTATTTCATCAAAAGAAGTTGATAAATAAGCAAAGTAAACATCAACAGAACTGAATGATGTTATTCAACAGAACTGAGTGTTTTCATAATAATGTGACCATAATAAACATCAACAGTCATAAAACACCTTATTTCATCAAAAGAAGTTGATAAATAAGCAAACTTGCTCTGAATGATGTTATTCAACAGAACTGAGTGTTTCCATGCTTCTGTTATGAAAATAAACATCAACAGTCAAAAAACACCTTATTTCATCAAAAGAAGTTGATAAATAAGCAAACTTGCTCTGAATGATGTTATTCAACAGAAAGGAGTGTTTTCATAATAATGTGACCATAATAAACATCAACAGTCATAAAACACCTTATTTCATCAAAAGAAGTTGATAAATAAGCAAACTTGCTCTCAATGATGTTATTCAACAGAAAGGAGTGTTGTCATAATAATGTGACCATAATAAACATCAACAGTCATAAAACACCTTATTTCAACAAAAGAAGTTGACAAATAAGCAAACTTGCTCTGAATGATGTTATTCAACAGATCTGAGTGTTTCCATGCTTCTGTTATGAAAATAAGCATCAACAGTCAAAAAACACCTTATTTCATCAAAAGAAGTTGATAAATAAGCAAACTTGCTCTGAATGATGTTATTCAACAGAACTGAGTGTTTTCATAATAATGTGACCATCAACAGTCATAAAACACCATTTCATCAAAAGAAGTTGATAAATAAGCAAACCTGCTCTGAATGATGTTATTCAACAGAAAGGAGTGTTTTCATAATAATGTGACCATAATAAACATCAACAGTCATAAAACACCTTATTTCATCAAAAGAAGTTGATAAATAAGCAAAGTAAATATCAACAGAACTGAATGATGTTATTCAACAGAAAGGAGTGTTTTCATAATAATGTGACCATAATAAACATCAACAGTCATAAAACACCTTATTTCAACAAAAGAAGTTGATAAATAAACAAACTTGCTCTGAATGATGTTATTAAAAAGAAAGGAGTGTTTTCATAATAATGTGACCATAATAAACATCAACAGTCATAAAACACCTTATTTCATCAAAAGAAGTTGATAAATAAGCAAAGTAAACATCAACAGAACTGAATGATGTTATTCAACAGAAAGGAGTGTTTTCATAATAATGTGACCATAATAAACATCAACAGTCATAAAACACCTTATTTCCATAAAAGAAGTTGATAAATAAACAAACTTGCTCTGAATGATGTTATTAAAAAGAAAGGAGTGTTTTCATAATAATGTGACCATAATAAACATCAACAGTCATAAAACACCTTATTTCATCAAAAGAAGTTGATAAATAAGCAAAGTAAACATCAACAGAACTGAATGATGTTATTCAACAGAACTGAGTGTTTTCATAATAATGTGACCATAATAAACATCAACAGTCATAAAACACCTTATTTCATCAAAAGAAGTTGATAAATAAGCAAACTTGCTCTGAATGATGTTATTCAACAGAACTGAGTGTTTCCATGCTTCTGTTATGAAAATAAACAGCAACAGTCAAAAAACACCTTATTTCATCAAAAGAAGTTGATAAATAAGCAAACTTGCTCTGAATGATGTTATTCAACAGAAAGGAGTGTTTTCATAATAATGTGACCATAATAAACATCAACAGTCATAAAACACCTTATTTCATCAAAAGAAGTTGATAAATAAGCAAACTTGCTCTGAATGATGTTATTCAACAGAAAGGAGTGTTTTCATAATAATGTGACCATAATAAACATCAACAGTCATAAAACACCTTATTTCATCAAAAGAAGTTGATAAATAAGCAAACTTGCTCTGAATGATGTTATTCAACAGAAAGGAGTGTTTCCATGCTTCTGTTATGAAAATAAACATCAACAGTCAAAAAACACGTTATTTCATCAAAAGAAGTTGATAAATAAGCAAAGTAAACATCAACAGAACTGAATGATGTTATTCAACAGAACTGAGTGTTTTCATAATAATGTGACCATAATAATCATCAACAGTCATAAAACACCTTATTTCATCAAAAGAAGTTGATAAATAAGCAAACTTGCTCTGAATGATGTTATTCAACAATACTGAGTGTTTTCATAATAATGTGACCATAATAAACATCAACTGTCATAAAACACCTTATTTCATCAAAAGAAGTTGATAAATAAGCAAAGTAAACATCAACAGAACTGAATGATGTTATTCAACAGAACTGAGTGTTTTCATAATAATGTGACCATAATAAACATCAACAGTCATAAAACACCTTATTTCATCAAAAGAAGTTGATAAATAAGCAAACTTGCTCTGAATGATGTTATTCAACAGAACTGAGTGTTTTCATAATAATGTGACCATAATAAACATCAACAGTCATAAAACACCTTATTTCATCAAAAGAAGTTGATAAATAAGCAAACTTGCTCTGAATGATGTTATTCAACAGAAAGGAGTGTTTTCATAATAATGTGACCATAATAAACAACAACAGTCATAAAACACCTTATTTCAACAAAAGAAGTTGATAAACACGAAAACTTGCTCTGAATGATGTTATTCAACAGAAAGGAGTGTTTTCATAATAATGTGACCATAATAAACATCAACAGTCATAAAACACCTTATTTCATCAAAAGAAGTTGATAAATAAGCAAACTTGCTCTGAATGATGTTATTCAACAGAACTGAGTGTTTCCATGCTTCTGTTATGAAAATAAACATCAACAGTCAAAAAACACCTTATTTCATCAAAAGAAGTTGATAAATAAGCAAAGTAAACATCAACAGAACTGAATGATGTTATTCAACAGAACTGAGTGTTTTCATAATAATGTGACCATAATAAACATCAACAGTCATAAAACACCTTATTTGATCAAAAGAAGTTGATAAATAAGCAAAGTAAACATCAACAGAACTGAATGATGTTATTCAACAGAAAGGAGTGTTTCCATGCTTCTGTTATGAAAATAAACATCAACAGTCAAAAAACACGTTATTTCATCAAAAGAAGTTGATAAATAAGCAAACTTGCTCTGAATGATGTTATTCAACAGAAAGGAGTGTTTTCATAATAATGTGACCATAATAAACATCAACAGTCATAAAACACCTTATTTCAACAAAAGAAGTTGATAAATAAACAAACTTGCTCTGAATGATGTTATTCAACAGAAAGGAGTGTTTTCATAATACTGTGATGAAAATAAACATCAACTGTCAAAAAACACCTTATTTCATCAAAAGAAGTTGATAAATAAGCAAACTTGCTCTCAATGATGTTTTATCAACAGAAAGGAGTGTTTTCATAATAATGTGACCATAATAAACATCAACAGTCATAAAACACCTTATTTCTTCAAAAGAAGTTGATAAATAAGCAAAGTAAACATCAACAGAACTGAATGATGTTATTCAACAGAAAGGAGTGTTTCCATGCTTCTGTTATGAAAATAAACATCAACAGTCAAAAAACACGTTATTTCATCAAAAGAAGTTGATAAATAAGCAAACTTGCTCTGAATGATGTTATTCAACAGAAAGGAGTGTTTTCATAATAATGTGACCATAATAAACATCAACAGTCATAAAACACCTTATTTCATCAAAAGAAGTTGATAAATAAGCAAAGTAAACATCAACAGAACTGAATGATGTTATTCAACAGAACTGAGTGTTTTCATAATAATGTGACCATAATAAACATCAACAGTCATAAAACACCTTATTTCATCAAAAGAAGTTGATAAATAAGCAAACTTGCTCTGAATGATGTTATTCAACAGAACTGAGTGTTTCCATGCTTCTGTTATGAAAATAAACATCAACAGTCAAAAAACACCTTATTTCATCAAAAGAAGTTGATAAATAAGCAAACTTGCTCTGAATGATGTTATTCAACAGAAAGGAGTGTTTTCATAATACTGTGATGAAAATAAACATCAACAGTCATAAAACACCTTATTTCATCAAAAGAAGTTGATAAATAAGCAAACTTGCTCTCAATGATGTTATTCAACAGAAAGGAGTGTTTTCATAATACTGTGACCATAATAAACATCAACAGTCATAAAACACCTTATTTCATCAAAAGAAGTTGATAAATAAGCAAAGTAAACATCAACAGAACTGAATGATGTTATTCAACAGAACTGAGTGTTTTCATAATAATGTGACCATAATAAACATCAACAGTCATAAAACACCTTATTTCATCAAAAGAAGTTGATAAATAAGCAAACTTGCTCTGAATGATGTTATTCAACAGAAAGAAGTGTTTTCATAATAATGTGACCATAATAAACATCAACAGTCATAAAACACCTTATTTCATCAAAAGAAGTTGATAAATAAGCAAACTTGCTCTGAATGATGTTATTCAACAGAAAGGAGTGTTTCCATGCTTCTGTTATGAAAATAAACATCAACAGTCAAAAAACACGTTATTTCATCAAAAGAAGTTGATAAATAAGCAAAGTAAACATCAACAGAACTGAATGATGTTATTCAACAGAACTGAGTGTTTTCATAATAATGTGACCATAATAATCATCAACAGTCATAAAACACCTTATTTCATCAAAAGAAGTTGATAAATAAGCAAACTTGCTCTGAATGATGTTATTCAACAATACTGAGTGTTTTCATAATAATGTGACCATAATAAACATCAACTGTCATAAAACACCTTATTTCATCAAAAGAAGTTGATAAATAAGCAAAGTAAACATCAACAGAACTGAATGATGTTATTCAACAGAACTGAGTGTTTTCATAATAATGTGACCATAATAAACATCAACAGTCATAAAACACCTTATTTCATCAAAAGAAGTTGATAAATAAGCAAACTTGCTCTGAATGATGTTATTCAACAGAACTGAGTGTTTCCATGCTTCTGTTATGAAAATAAACATCAACAGTCAAAAAACACCTTATTTCATCAAAAGAAGTTGATAAATAAGCAAACTTGCTCTGAATGATGTTATTCAACAGAAAGGAGTGTTTTCATAATAATGTGTCCATAATAAACATCAACAGTCATAAAACACCTTATTTCATAAAAAGAAGTTGATAAATAAGCAAACTTGCTCTGAATGATGTTATTCAACAGAAAGGAGTGTTTTCATAATAATGTGACCATAATAAACAACAACAGTCATAAAACACCTTATTTCAACAAAAGAAGTTGATAAACAAGAAAACTTGCTCTGAATGATGTTATTCAACAGAAAGGAGTGTTTTCATAATAATGTGACCATAATAAACATCAACAGTCATAAAACACCTTATTTCATCAAAAGAAGTTGATAAATAAGCAAACTTGCTCTGAATGATGTTATTCAACAGAACTGAGTGTTTCCATGCTTCCGTTATGAAAATAAACATCAACAGTCAAAAAACACCTTATTTCATCAAAAGAAGTTGATAAATAAGCAAACTTGCTCTGAATGATGTTATTCAACAGAAAGGAGTGTTTTCATAATACTGTGACCATAATAAACATCAACAGTCATAAAACACCTTATTTCATCAAAAGAAGTTGATAAATAAGCAAAGTAAATATCAACAGAACTGAATGATGTTATTCAACAGAAAGGAGTGTTTTCATAATAATGTGACCATAATAAACATCAACAGTCATAAAACACCTTATTTCATCAAAAGAAGTTGATAAATAAGCAAAGTAAATATCAACAGAACTGAATGATGTTATTCAACAGAAAGGAGTGTTTTCATAATACTGTGATGAAAATAAACATCAACTGTCAAAAAACACCTTATTTCATCAAAAGAAGTTGATAAATAAGCAAACTTGCTCTCAATGATGTTTTATCAACAGAAAGGAGTGTTTTCATAATAATGTGACCATAATAAACATCAACAGTCATAAAACACCTTATTTCATCAAAAGAAGTTGATAAATAAGCAAAGTAAACATCAACAGAACTGAATGATGTTATTCAACAGAACTGAGTGTTTTCATAATAATGTGACCATAATAAACATCAACAGTCATAAAACACCTTATTTCTTCAAAAGAAGTTGATAAATAAGCAAAGTAAACATCAACAGAACTGAATGATGTTATTCAACAGAAAGGAGTGTTTCCATGCTTCTGTTATGAAAATAAACATCAACAGTCAAAAAACACGTTATTTCATCAAAAGAAGTTGATAAATAAGCAAACTTGCTCTGAATGATGTTATTCAACAGAAAGGAGTGTTTTCATAATAATGTGACCATAATAAACATCAACAGTCATAAAACACCTTATTTCATCAAAAGAAGTTGATAAATAAGCAAAGTAAACATCAACAGAACTGAATGATGTTATTCAACAGAACTGAGTGTTTTCATAATAATGTGACCATAATAAACATCAACAGTCATAAAACACCTTATTTCATCAAAAGAAGTTGATAAATAAGCAAACTTGCTCTGAATGATGTTATTCAACAGAACTGAGTGTTTCCATGCTTCTGTTATGAAAATAAACAGCAACAGTCAAAAAACACCTTATTTCATCAAAAGAAGTTGATAAATAAGCAAACTTGCTCTGAATGATGTTATTCAACAGAAAGGAGTGTTTTCATAATAATGTGACCATAATAAACATCAACAGTCATAAAACACCTTATTTCATCAAAAGAAGTTGATAAATAAGCAAACTTGCTCTGAATGATGTTATTCAACAGAAAGGAGTGTTTTCATAATAATGTGACCATAATAAACATCAACAGTCATAAAACACCTTATTTCATCAAAAGAAGTTGATAAATAAGCAAACTTGCTCTGAATGATGTTATTCAACAGAAAGGAGTGTTTCCATGCTTCTGTTATGAAAATAAACATCAACAGTCAAAAAACACGTTATTTCATCAAAAGAAGTTGATAAATAAGCAAAGTAAACATCAACAGAACTGAATGATGTTATTCAACAGAACTGAGTGTTTTCATAATAATGTGACCATAATAATCATCAACAGTCATAAAACACCTTATTTCATCAAAAGAAGTTGATAAATAAGCAAACTTGCTCTGAATGATGTTATTCAACAATACTGAGTGTTTTCATAATAATGTGACCATAATAAACATCAACTGTCATAAAACACCTTATTTCATCAAAAGAAGTTGATAAATAAGCAAAGTAAACATCAACAGAACTGAATGATGTTATTCAACAGAACTGAGTGTTTTCATAATAATGTGACCATAATAAACATCAACAGTCATAAAACACCTTATTTCATCAAAAGAAGTTGATAAATAAGCAAACTTGCTCTGAATGATGTTATTCAACAGAACTGAGTGTTTTCATAATAATGTGACCATAATAAACATCAACAGTCATAAAACACCTTATTTCATCAAAAGAAGTTGATAAATAAGCAAACTTGCTCTGAATGATGTTATTCAACAGAAAGGAGTGTTTTCATAATAATGTGACCATAATAAACAACAACAGTCATAAAACACCTTATTTCAACAAAAGAAGTTGATAAACACGAAAACTTGCTCTGAATGATGTTATTCAACAGAAAGGAGTGTTTTCATAATAATGTGACCATAATAAACATCAACAGTCATAAAACACCTTATTTCATCAAAAGAAGTTGATAAATAAGCAAACTTGCTCTGAATGATGTTATTCAACAGAACTGAGTGTTTCCATGCTTCCGTTATGAAAATAAACATCAACAGTCAAAAAACACCTTATTTCATCAAAAGAAGTTGATAAATAAGCAAACTTGCTCTGAATGATGTTATTCAACAGAAAGGAGTGTTTTCATAATACTGTGACCATAATAAACATCAACAGTCATAAAACACCTTATTTCATCAAAAGAAGTTGATAAATAAGCAAAGTAAACATCAACAGAACTGAATGATGTTATTCAACAGAACTGAGTGTTTTCATAATAATGTGACCATAATAAACATCAACAGTCATAAAACACCTTATTTCATCAAAAGAAGTTGATAAATAAGCAAACTTGCTCTGAATGATGTTATTCAACAGAACTGAGTGTTTCCATGCTTCTGTTATGAAAATAAACATCAACAGTCAAAAAACACCTTATTTCATCAAAAGAAGTTGATAAATAAGCAAACTTGCTCTGAATGATGTTATTCAACAGAAAGGAGTGTTTTCATAATAATGTGACCATAATAAACATCAACAGTCATAAAACACCTTATTTCATCAAAAGAAGTTGATAAATAAGCAAACTTGCTCTCAATGATGTTATTCAACAGAAAGGAGTGTTGTCATAATAATGTGACCATAATAAACATCAACAGTCATAAAACACCTTATTTCAACAAAAGAAGTTGACAAATAAGCAAACTTGCTCTGAATGATGTTATTCAACAGATCTGAGTGTTTCCATGCTTCTGTTATGAAAATAAGCATCAACAGTCAAAAAACACCTTATTTCATCAAAAGAAGTTGATAAATAAGCAAACTTGCTCTGAATGATGTTATTCAACAGAACTGAGTGTTTTCATAATAATGTGACCATCAACAGTCATAAAACACCATTTCATCAAAAGAAGTTGATAAATAAGCAAACCTGCTCTGAATGATGTTATTCAACAGAAAGGAGTGTTTTCATAATAATGTGACCATAATAAACATCAACAGTCATAAAACACCTTATTTCATCAAAAGAAGTTGATAAATAAGCAAAGTAAATATCAACAGAACTGAATGATGTTATTCAACAGAAAGGAGTGTTTTCATAATAATGTGACCATAATAAACATCAACAGTCATAAAACACCTTATTTCAACAAAAGAAGTTGATAAATAAACAAACTTGCTCTGAATGATGTTATTAAAAAGAAAGGAGTGTTTTCATAATAATGTGACCATAATAAACATCAACAGTCATAAAACACCTTATTTCATCAAAAGAAGTTGATAAATAAGCAAAGTAAACATCAACAGAACTGAATGATGTTATTCAACAGAACTGAGTGTTTTCATAATAATGTGACCATAATAAACATCAACAGTCATAAAACACCTTATTTCATCAAAAGAAGTTGATAAATAAGCAAACTTGCTCTGAATGATGTTATTCAACAGAACTGAGTGTTTCCATGCTTCTGTTATGAAAATAAACATCAACAGTCAAAAAACACCTTATTTCATCAAAAGAAGTTGATAAATAAGCAAACTTGCTCTGAATGATGTTATTCAACAGAAAGGAGTGTTTTCATAATACTGTGACCATAATAAACATCAACAGTCATAAAACACCTTATTTCATCAAAAGAAGTTGATAAATAAGCAAAGTAAACATCAACAGAACTGAATGATGTTATTCAACAGAACTGAGTGTTTTCATAATAATGTGACCATAATAAACATCAACTGTCATAAAACACCTTATTTCATCAAAAGAAGTTGATAAATAAGCAAACTTGCTCTGAATGATGTTATTCAACAGAAAGGAGTGTTTTCATAATAATGTGACCATAATAAACATCAACAGTCATAAAACACCTTATTTCATCAAAAGAAGTTGATAAATAAGCAAACTTGCTCTGAATGATGTTATTCAACAGAAAGGAGTGTTTTCATAATACTGTGACCATAATAAACATCAACAGTCATAAAACACCTTATTTCATCAAAAGAAGTTGATAAATAAGCAAAGTAAACATCAACAGAACTGAATGATGTTATTCAACAGAACTGAGTGTTTTCATAATAATGTGACCATAATAAACATCAACTGTCATAAAACACCTTATTTCATCAAAAGAAGTTGATAAATAAGCAAACTTGCTCTGAATGATGTTATTCAACAGAACTGAGTGTTTTCATAATAATCTGACCATAATAAACATCAACTGTCATAAAACACCTTATTTCAACAAAAGAAGTTGATAAATAAGCAAACTTGCTCTGAATGATGTTATTCAACAGAAAGGAGTGTTTTCATAATAATGTGACCATAATAAACATCAACTGTCATAAAACACCTTATTTCAACGAAAGAAGTTGATAAATAAGCAAACTTGCTCTGAATGATGTTATTCAACAGAAAGGAGTGTTTCCATGCTTCTGTTATGAAAATAAACATCAACAGTCAAAAAACACGTTATTTCATCAAAAGAAGTTGATAAATAAGCAAAGTAAACATCAACAGAACTGAATGATGTTATTCAACAGAACTGAGTGTTTTCATAATAATGTGACCATAATAAACATCAACAGTCATAAAACACCTTATTTCAACAAAAGAAGTTGATAAATAAACAAACTTGCTCTGAATGATGTTATTCAACAGAAAGGAGTGTTTTCATAATAATGTGACCATAATAAACATCAACAGTCATAAAACACCTTATTTCATCAAAAGAAGTTGATAAATAAGCAAACTTGCTCTGAATGATGTTATTCAACAGAAAGGAGTGTTTTCATAATAATGTGACCATAATAAACATCAACAGTCATAAAACACCTTATTTCATCAAAAGAAGTTGATAAATAAGCAAACTTGCTCTGAATAATGTTATTCAACAGAACTGAGTGTTTCCATGCTTCTGTTATGAAAATAAACATCAACAGTCAAAAAACACCTTATTTCATCAAAAGAAGTTGATAAATAAGCAAACTTGCTCTGAATGATGTTATTCAACAGAAAGGAGTGTTTTCATAATACTGTGACCATAATAAACATCAACAGTCATAAAACACCTTATTTCATCAAAAGAAGTTGATAAATAAGCAAAGTAAACATCAACAGAACTGAATGATGTTATTCAACAGAACTGAGTGTTTTCATAATAATGTGACCATAATAAACATCAACAGTCATAAAACACCTTATTTCATCAAAAGAAGTTGATAAATAAGCAAACTTGCTCTGAATGATGTTATTCAACAGAAAGGAGTGTTTTCATAATAATGTGACCATAATAAACATCAACAGTCATAAAACACCTTATTTCATCAAAAGAAGTTGATAAATAAGCAAAGTAAACATCAACAGAACTGAATGATGTTATTCAACAGAACTGAGTGTTTTCATAATAATGTGACCATAATAAACATCAACAGTCATAAAACACCTTATTTCATCAAAAGAAGTTGATAAATAAGCAAAGTAAACATCAACAGAACTGAATGATGTTATTCAACAGAACTGAGTGTTTTCATAATAATGTGACCATAATAAACATCAACAGTCATAAAACACCTTATTTCAACAAAAGAAGTTGATAAATAAGCAAACTTGCTCTGAATGATGTTATTCAACAGAACTGAGTGTTTCCATGCTTCTGTTATGAAAATAAACATCAACAGTCAAAAAACACCTTATTTCATCAAAAGAAGTTGATAAATAAGCAAACTTGCTCTCAATGATGTTATTCAACAGAAAGGAGTGTTTTCATAATACTGTGATGAAAATAAACATCAACTGTCAAAAAACACCTTATTTCATCAAAAGAAGTTGATAAATAAGCAAACTTGCTCTGAATGATGTTATTCAACAGAAAGGAGTGTTTTCATAATAATGTGACCATAATAAACATCAACAGTCAAAAAACACCTTATTTCATCAAAAGAAGTTGATAAATAAGCAAAGTAAACATCAACAGAACTGAATGATGTTATTCAACAGAACTGAGTGTTTTCATAATAATGTGACCATAATAAACATCAACTGTCATAAAACACCTTATTTCAACGAAAGAAGTTGATAAATAAGCAAACTTGCTCTGAATGATGTTATTCAACAGAAAGGAGTGTTTTCATAATACTGTGACCATAATAAACATCAACAGTCATAAAACACCTTATTTCATCAAAAGAAGTTGATAAACAAGCAAACTTGCTCTGAATGATGTTATTCAACAGAAAGGAGTGTTTTCATAATACTGTGACCATAATAAACATCAACAGTCATAAAACACCTTATTTCATCAAAAGAAGTTGATAAATAAGCAAAGTAAACATCAACAGAACTGAATGATGTTATTCAACAGAACTGAGTGTTTTCATAATAATCTGACCATAATAAACATCAACTGTCATAAAACACCTTATTTCAACAAAAGAAGTTGATAAATAAGCAAACTTGCTCTGAATGATGTTATTCAACAGAAAGGAGTGTTTTCATAATAATGTGACCATAATAAACATCAACAGTCATAAAACACCTTATTTCATCAAAAGAAGTTGATAAATAAGCAAACTTGCTCTGAATGATGTTATTCAACAGAAAGGAGTGTTTTCATAATACTGTGACCATAATAAACATCAACAGTCATAAAACACCTTATTTCATCAAAAGAAGTTGATAAATAAGCAAAGTAAACATCAACAGAACTGAATGATGTTATTCAACAGAACTGAGTGTTTTCATAATAATGTGACCATAATAAACATCAACAGTCATAAAACACCTTATTTCATCAAAAGAAGTTGATAAATAAGCAAAGTAAACATCAACAGAACTGAATGATGTTATTCAACAGAACTGAGTGTTTTCATAATAATGTGACCATAATAAACATCAACAGTCATAAAACACCTTATTTCAACAAAAGAAGTTGATAAATAAGCAAACTTGCTCTGAATGATGTTATTCAACAGAACTGAGTGTTTCCATGCTTCTGTTATGAAAATAAACATCAACAGTCAAAAAACACCTTATTTCATCAAAAGAAGTTGATAAATAAGCAAACTTGCTCTCAATGATGTTATTCAACAGAAAGGAGTGTTTTCATAATACTGTGATGAAAATAAACATCAACTGTCAAAAAACACCTTATTTCATCAAAAGAAGTTGATAAATAAGCAAACTTGCTCTCAATGATGTTATTCAACAGAAAGGAGTGTTTTCATAATACTGTGATGAAAATAAACATCAACTGTCAAAAAACACCTTATTTCATCAAAAGAAGTTGATAAATAAGCAAAGTAAACATCAACAGAACTGAATGATGTTATTCAACAGAACTGAGTGTTTTCATAATAATGTGACCATAATAAACATCAACAGTCATAAAACACCTTATTTCAACAAAAGAAGTTGATAAACAAGCAAACGTGCTCTGAATGATGTTATTCAACAGAAAGAAGTGTTTTCATAATAATGTGACCATAATAAACATCAACAGTCATAAAACACCTTATTTCATCAAAAGAAGTTGATAAATAAGCAAAGTAAACATCAACAGAACTGAATGATGTTATTCAACAGAACTGAGTGTTTTCATAATAATGTGACCATAATAAACATCAACAGTCATAAAACACCTTATTTCATCAAAAGAAGTTGATAAATAAGCAAAGTAAACATCAACAGAACTGAATGATGTTATTCAACAGAACTGAGTGTTTTCATAATAATGTGACCATAATAAACATCAACAGTCATAAAACACCTTATTTCAACAAAAGAAGTTGATAAATAAGCAAACTTGCTCTGAATGATGTTATTCAACAGAACTGAGTGTTTCCATGCTTCTGTTATGAAAATAAACATCAACAGTCAAAAAACACCTTATTTCATCAAAAGAAGTTGATAAATAAGCAAACTTGCTCTCAATGATGTTATTCAACAGAAAGGAGTGTTTTCATAATACTGTGATGAAAATAAACATCAACTGTCAAAAAACACCTTATTTCATCAAAAGAAGTTGATAAATAAGCAAACTTGCTCTGAATGATGTTATTCAACAGAAAGGAGTGTTTTCATAATAATGTGACCATAATAAACATCAACAGTCAAAAAACACCTTATTTCATCAAAAGAAGTTGATAAATAAGCAAAGTAAACATCAACAGAACTGAATGATGTTATTCAACAGAACTGAGTGTTTTCATAATAATGTGACCATAATAAACATCAACTGTCATAAAACACCTTATTTCAACGAAAGAAGTTGATAAATAAGCAAACTTGCTCTGAATGATGTTATTCAACAGAAAGGAGTGTTTTCATAATACTGTGACCATAATAAACATCAACAGTCATAAAACACCTTATTTCATCAAAAGAAGTTGATAAACAAGCAAACTTGCTCTGAATGATGTTATTCAACAGAAAGGAGTGTTTTCATAATACTGTGACCATAATAAACATCAACAGTCATAAAACACCTTATTTCATCAAAAGAAGTTGATAAATAAGCAAAGTAAACATCAACAGAACTGAATGATGTTATTCAACAGAACTGAGTGTTTTCATAATAATCTGACCATAATAAACATCAACTGTCATAAAACACCTTATTTCAACAAAAGAAGTTGATAAATAAGCAAACTTGCTCTGAATGATGTTATTCAACAGAAAGGAGTGTTTTCATAATAATGTGACCATAATAAACATCAACAGTCATAAAACACCTTATTTCATCAAAAGAAGTTGATAAATAAGCAAACTTGCTCTGAATGATGTTATTCAACAGAAAGGAGTGTTTTCATAATACTGTGACCATAATAAACATCAACAGTCATAAAACACCTTATTTCATCAAAAGAAGTTGATAAATAAGCAAACTTGCTCTGAATGATGTTATTCAACAGAACTGAGTGTTTCCATGCTTCTGTTATGAAAATAAACATCAACAGTCAAAAAACACCTTATTTCATCAAAAGAAGTTGATAAATAAGCAAACTTGCTCTCAATGATGTTATTCAACAGAAAGGAGTGTTTTCATAATACTGTGATGAAAATAAACATCAACTGTCAAAAAACACCTTATTTCATCAAAAGAAGTTGATAAATAAGCAAACTTGCTCTGAATGATGTTATTCAACAGAAAGGAGTGTTTTCATAATAATGTGACCATAATAAACATCAACAGTCAAAAAACACCTTATTTCATCAAAAGAAGTTGATAAATAAGCAAAGTAAACATCAACAGAACTGAATGATGTTATTCAACAGAACTGAGTGTTTTCATAATAATGTGACCATAATAAACATCAACTGTCATAAAACACCTTATTTCAACGAAAGAAGTTGATAAATAAGCAAACTTGCTCTGAATGATGTTATTCAACAGAAAGGAGTGTTTTCATAATACTGTGACCATAATAAACATCAACAGTCATAAAACACCTTATTTCATCAAAAGAAGTTGATAAACAAGCAAACTTGCTCTGAATGATGTTATTCAACAGAAAGGAGTGTTTTCATAATACTGTGACCATAATAAACATCAACAGTCATAAAACACCTTATTTCATCAAAAGAAGTTGATAAATAAGCAAAGTAAACATCAACAGAACTGAATGATGTTATTCAACAGAACTGAGTGTTTTCATAATAATCTGACCATAATAAACATCAACTGTCATAAAACACCTTATTTCAACAAAAGAAGTTGATAAATAAGCAAACTTGCTCTGAATGATGTTATTCAACAGAAAGGAGTGTTTTCATAATAATGTGACCATAATAAACATCAACAGTCATAAAACACCTTATTTCATCAAAAGAAGTTGATAAATAAGCAAACTTGCTCTGAATGATGTTATTCAACAGAAAGGAGTGTTTTCATAATACTGTGACCATAATAAACATCAACAGTCATAAAACACCTTATTTCATCAAAAGAAGTTGATAAATAAGCAAAGTAAACATCAACAGAACTGAATGATGTTATTCAACAGAACTGAGTGTTTTCATAATAATGTGACCATAATAAACATCAACAGTCATAAAACACCTTATTTCATCAAAAGAAGTTGATAAATAAGCAAAGTAAACATCAACAGAACTGAATGATGTTATTCAACAGAACTGAGTGTTTTCATAATAATGTGACCATAATAAACATCAACAGTCATAAAACACCTTATTTCAACAAAAGAAGTTGATAAATAAGCAAACTTGCTCTGAATGATGTTATTCAACAGAACTGAGTGTTTCCATGCTTCTGTTATGAAAATAAACATCAACAGTCAAAAAACACCTTATTTCATCAAAAGAAGTTGATAAATAAGCAAACTTGCTCTCAATGATGTTATTCAACAGAAAGGAGTGTTTTCATAATACTGTGATGAAAATAAACATCAACTGTCAAAAAACACCTTATTTCATCAAAAGAAGTTGATAAATAAGCAAACTTGCTCTCAATGATGTTATTCAACAGAAAGGAGTGTTTTCATAATACTGTGATGAAAATAAACATCAACTGTCAAAAAACACCTTATTTCATCAAAAGAAGTTGATAAATAAGCAAAGTAAACATCAACAGAACTGAATGATGTTATTCAACAGAACTGAGTGTTTTCATAATAATGTGACCATAATAAACATCAACAGTCATAAAACACCTTATTTCAACAAAAGAAGTTGATAAACAAGCAAACGTGCTCTGAATGATGTTATTCAACAGAAAGAAGTGTTTTCATAATAATGTGACCATAATAAACATCAACAGTCATAAAACACCTTATTTCATCAAAAGAAGTTGATAAATAAGCAAAGTAAACATCAACAGAACTGAATGATGTTATTCAACAGAACTGAGTGTTTTCATAATAATGTGACCATAATAAACATCAACAGTCATAAAACACCTTATTTCATCAAAAGAAGTTGATAAATAAGCAAAGTAAACATCAACAGAACTGAATGATGTTATTCAACAGAACTGAGTGTTTTCATAATAATGTGACCATAATAAACATCAACAGTCATAAAACACCTTATTTCAACAAAAGAAGTTGATAAATAAGCAAACTTGCTCTGAATGATGTTATTCAACAGAACTGAGTGTTTCCATGCTTCTGTTATGAAAATAAACATCAACAGTCAAAAAACACCTTATTTCATCAAAAGAAGTTGATAAATAAGCAAACTTGCTCTCAATGATGTTATTCAACAGAAAGGAGTGTTTTCATAATACTGTGATGAAAATAAACATCAACTGTCAAAAAACACCTTATTTCATCAAAAGAAGTTGATAAATAAGCAAACTTGCTCTGAATGATGTTATTCAACAGAAAGGAGTGTTTTCATAATAATGTGACCATAATAAACATCAACAGTCAAAAAACACCTTATTTCATCAAAAGAAGTTGATAAATAAGCAAAGTAAACATCAACAGAACTGAATGATGTTATTCAACAGAACTGAGTGTTTTCATAATAATGTGACCATAATAAACATCAACTGTCATAAAACACCTTATTTCAACGAAAGAAGTTGATAAATAAGCAAACTTGCTCTGAATGATGTTATTCAACAGAAAGGAGTGTTTTCATAATACTGTGACCATAATAAACATCAACAGTCATAAAACACCTTATTTCATCAAAAGAAGTTGATAAACAAGCAAACTTGCTCTGAATGATGTTATTCAACAGAAAGGAGTGTTTTCATAATACTGTGACCATAATAAACATCAACAGTCATAAAACACCTTATTTCATCAAAAGAAGTTGATAAATAAGCAAAGTAAACATCAACAGAACTGAATGATGTTATTCAACAGAACTGAGTGTTTTCATAATAATCTGACCATAATAAACATCAACTGTCATAAAACACCTTATTTCAACAAAAGAAGTTGATAAATAAGCAAACTTGCTCTGAATGATGTTATTCAACAGAAAGGAGTGTTTTCATAATAATGTGACCATAATAAACATCAACAGTCATAAAACACCTTATTTCATCAAAAGAAGTTGATAAATAAGCAAACTTGCTCTGAATGATGTTATTCAACAGAAAGGAGTGTTTTCATAATACTGTGACCATAATAAACATCAACAGTCATAAAACACCTTATTTCATCAAAAGAAGTTGATAAATAAGCAAACTTGCTCTGAATGATGTTATTCAACAGAACTGAGTGTTTCCATGCTTCTGTTATGAAAATAAACATCAACAGTCAAAAAACACCTTATTTCATCAAAAGAAGTTGATAAATAAGCAAACTTGCTCTCAATGATGTTATTCAACAGAAAGGAGTGTTTTCATAATACTGTGATGAAAATAAACATCAACTGTCAAAAAACACCTTATTTCATCAAAAGAAGTTGATAAATAAGCAAACTTGCTCTGAATGATGTTATTCAACAGAAAGGAGTGTTTTCATAATAATGTGACCATAATAAACATCAACAGTCAAAAAACACCTTATTTCATCAAAAGAAGTTGATAAATAAGCAAAGTAAACATCAACAGAACTGAATGATGTTATTCAACAGAACTGAGTGTTTTCATAATAATGTGACCATAATAAACATCAACTGTCATAAAACACCTTATTTCAACGAAAGAAGTTGATAAATAAGCAAACTTGCTCTGAATGATGTTATTCAACAGAAAGGAGTGTTTTCATAATACTGTGACCATAATAAACATCAACAGTCATAAAACACCTTATTTCATCAAAAGAAGTTGATAAACAAGCAAACTTGCTCTGAATGATGTTATTCAACAGAAAGGAGTGTTTTCATAATACTGTGACCATAATAAACATCAACAGTCATAAAACACCTTATTTCATCAAAAGAAGTTGATAAATAAGCAAAGTAAACATCAACAGAACTGAATGATGTTATTCAACAGAACTGAGTGTTTTCATAATAATCTGACCATAATAAACATCAACTGTCATAAAACACCTTATTTCAACAAAAGAAGTTGATAAATAAGCAAACTTGCTCTGAATGATGTTATTCAACAGAAAGGAGTGTTTTCATAATAATGTGACCATAATAAACATCAACAGTCATAAAACACCTTATTTCATCAAAAGAAGTTGATAAATAAGCAAACTTGCTCTGAATGATGTTATTCAACAGAAAGGAGTGTTTTCATAATACTGTGACCATAATAAACATCAACAGTCATAAAACACCTTATTTCATCAAAAGAAGTTGATAAATAAGCAAAGTAAACATCAACAGAACTGAATGATGTTATTCAACAGAACTGAGTGTTTTCATAATAATGTGACCATAATAAACATCAACAGTCATAAAACACCTTATTTCATCAAAAGAAGTTGATAAATAAGCAAAGTAAACATCAACAGAACTGAATGATGTTATTCAACAGAACTGAGTGTTTTCATAATAATGTGACCATAATAAACATCAACAGTCATAAAACACCTTATTTCAACAAAAGAAGTTGATAAATAAGCAAACTTGCTCTGAATGATGTTATTCAACAGAACTGAGTGTTTCCATGCTTCTGTTATGAAAATAAACATCAACAGTCAAAAAACACCTTATTTCATCAAAAGAAGTTGATAAATAAGCAAACTTGCTCTCAATGATGTTATTCAACAGAAAGGAGTGTTTTCATAATACTGTGATGAAAATAAACATCAACTGTCAAAAAACACCTTATTTCATCAAAAGAAGTTGATAAATAAGCAAACTTGCTCTCAATGATGTTATTCAACAGAAAGGAGTGTTTTCATAATACTGTGATGAAAATAAACATCAACTGTCAAAAAACACCTTATTTCATCAAAAGAAGTTGATAAATAAGCAAAGTAAACATCAACAGAACTGAATGATGTTATTCAACAGAACTGAGTGTTTTCATAATAATGTGACCATAATAAACATCAACAGTCATAAAACACCTTATTTCAACAAAAGAAGTTGATAAACAAGCAAACGTGCTCTGAATGATGTTATTCAACAGAAAGAAGTGTTTTCATAATAATGTGACCATAATAAACATCAACAGTCATAAAACACCTTATTTCATCAAAAGAAGTTGATAAATAAGCAAAGTAAACATCAACAGAACTGAATGATGTTATTCAACAGAACTGAGTGTTTTCATATAATGTGACCATAATAAACATCAACAGTCATAAAACACCTTATTTCATCAAAAGAAGTTGATAAATAAGCAAAGTAAACATCAACAGAACTGAATGATGTTATTCAACAGAACTGAGTGTTTTCATAATAATGTGACCATAATAAACATCAACAGTCATAAAACACCTTATTTCAACAAAAGAAGTTGATAAATAAGCAAACTTGCTCTGAATGATGTTATTCAACAGAACTGAGTGTTTCCATGCTTCTGTTATGAAAATAAACATCAACAGTCAAAAAACACCTTATTTCATCAAAAGAAGTTGATAAATAAGCAAACTTGCTCTCAATGATGTTATTCAACAGAAAGGAGTGTTTTCATAATACTGTGATGAAAATAAACATCAACTGTCAAAAAACACCTTATTTCATCAAAAGAAGTTGATAAATAAGCAAACTTGCTCTGAATGATGTTATTCAACAGAAAGGAGTGTTTTCATAATAATGTGACCATAATAAACATCAACAGTCAAAAAACACCTTATTTCATCAAAAGAAGTTGATAAATAAGCAAAGTAAACATCAACAGAACTGAATGATGTTATTCAACAGAACTGAGTGTTTTCATAATAATGTGACCATAATAAACATCAACTGTCATAAAACACCTTATTTCAACGAAAGAAGTTGATAAATAAGCAAACTTGCTCTGAATGATGTTATTCAACAGAAAGGAGTGTTTTCATAATACTGTGACCATAATAAACATCAACAGTCATAAAACACCTTATTTCATCAAAAGAAGTTGATAAACAAGCAAACTTGCTCTGAATGATGTTATTCAACAGAAAGGAGTGTTTTCATAATACTGTGACCATAATAAACATCAACAGTCATAAAACACCTTATTTCATCAAAAGAAGTTGATAAATAAGCAAAGTAAACATCAACAGAACTGAATGATGTTATTCAACAGAACTGAGTGTTTTCATAATAATCTGACCATAATAAACATCAACTGTCATAAAACACCTTATTTCAACAAAAGAAGTTGATAAATAAGCAAACTTGCTCTGAATGATGTTATTCAACAGAAAGGAGTGTTTTCATAATAATGTGACCATAATAAACATCAACAGTCATAAAACACCTTATTTCATCAAAAGAAGTTGATAAATAAGCAAACTTGCTCTGAATGATGTTATTCAACAGAAAGGAGTGTTTTCATAATACTGTGACCATAATAAACATCAACAGTCATAAAACACCTTATTTCATCAAAAGAAGTTGATAAATAAGCAAAGTAAACATCAACAGAACTGAATGATGTTATTCAACAGAACTGAGTGTTTTCATAATAATGTGACCATAATAAACATCAACAGTCATAAAACACCTTATTTCATCAAAAGAAGTTGATAAATAAGCAAACTTGCTCTGAATGATGTTATTCAACAGAAAGGAGTGTTTTCATAATACTGTGATGAAAATAAACATCAACAGTCATAAAACACCTTATTTCATCAAAAGAAGTGGATAAATAAGCAAACTTGCTCTCAATGATGTTATTCAACAGAAAGGAGTGTTTTCATAATACTGTGATGAAAATAAACATCAACAGTCATAAAACACCTTATTTCATCAAAAGAAGTTGATAAATAAGCAAACTTGCTCTGAATGATGTTATTCAACAGAAAGGAGTGTTTTCATAATAATGTGACCATAATAAACATCAACAGTCATAAAACACCTTATTTCATCAAAAGAAGTTGATAAATAAGCAAAGTAAACATCAACAGAACTGAATGATGTTATTCAACAGAACTGAGTGTTTTCATAATAATGTGACCATAATAAACATCAACTGTCATAAAACACCTTATTTCATCAAAAGAAGTTGATAAATAAGCAAAGTAAACATCAACAGAACTGAATGATGTTATTCAACAGAACTGAGTGTTTTCATAATAATGTGACCATAATAAACATCAACAGTCATAAAACACCTTATTTCATCAAAAGAAGTTGATAAATAAGCAAACTTGCTCTGAATGATGTTATTCAACAGAAAGGAGTGTTTTCATAATACTGTGACCATAATAAACATCAACAGTCATAAAACACCTTATTTCATCAAAAGAAGTTGATAAACAAGCAAACTTGCTCTGAATGATGTTATTCAACAGAAAGGAGTGTTTTCATAATACTGTGACCATAATAAACATCAACAGTCATAAAACACCTTATTTCATCAAAAGAAGTTGATAAATAAGCAAAGTAAACATCAACAGAACTGAATGATGTTATTCAACAGAACTGAGTGTTTTCATAATAATCTGACCATAATAAACATCAACTGTCATAAAACACCTTATTTCAACAAAAGAAGTTGATAAATAAGCAAACTTGCTCTGAATGATGTTATTCAACAGAAAGGAGTGTTTTCATAATAATGTGACCATAATAAACATCAACAGTCATAAAACACCTTATTTCATCAAAAGAAGTTGATAAATAAGCAAACTTGCTCTGAATGATGTTATTCAACAGAAAGGAGTGTTTTCATAATACTGTGACCATAATAAACATCAACAGTCATAAAACACCTTATTTCATCAAAAGAAGTTGATAAATAAGCAAAGTAAACATCAACAGAACTGAATGATGTTATTCAACAGAACTGAGTGTTTTCATAATAATGTGACCATAATAAACATCAACAGTCATAAAACACCTTATTTCATCAAAAGAAGTTGATAAATAAGCAAAGTAAACATCAACAGAACTGAATGATGTTATTCAACAGAACTGAGTGTTTTCATAATAATGTGACCATAATAAACATCAACAGTCATAAAACACCTTATTTCAACAAAAGAAGTTGATAAATAAGCAAACTTGCTCTGAATGATGTTATTCAACAGAAAGGAGTGTTTTCATAATAATGTGACCATAATAAACATCAACAGTCATAAAACACCTTATTTCATCAAAAGAAGTTGATAAACAAGCAAACTTGCTCTGAATGATGTTATTCAACAGAAATGAGTGTTTTCATAATACTGTGACCATAATAAACATCAACAGTCATAAAACACCTTATTTCATCAAAAGAAGTTGATAAATAAGCAAAGTAAACATCAACAGAACTGAATGATGTTATTCAACAGAAAGGAGTGTTTTCATAATACTGTGACCATAATAAACATCAACAGTCATAAAACACCTTATTTCATCAAAAGAAGTTGATAAATAAGCAAAGTAAACATCAACAGAACTGAATGATGTTATTCAACAGAACTGAGTGTTTTCATAATACTGTGATGAAAATAAACATCAACAGTCATAAAACACCTTATTTCATCAAAAGAAGTGGATAAATAAGCAAACTTGCTCTGAATGATGTTATTCAACAGAAAGGAGTGTTTTCATAATACTGTGATGAAAATAAACATCAACAGTCATAAAACACCTTATTTCATCAAAAGAAGTGGATAAATAAGCAAACTTGCTCTCAATGATGTTATTCAACAGAAAGGAGTGTTTTCATAATACTGTGATGAAAATAAACATCAACAGTCATAAAACACCTTATTTCATCAAAAGAAGTTGATAAATAAGCAAACTTGCTCTGAATGATGTTATTCAACAGAAAGGAGTGTTTTCATAATAATGTGACCATAATAAACATCAACAGTCATAAAACACCTTATTTCATCAAAGAAGTTGATAAATAAGCAAAGTAAACATCAACAGAACTGAATGATGTTATTCAACAGAACTGAGTGTTTTCATAATAATGTGACCATAATAAACATCAACTGTCATAAAACACCTTATTTCATCAAAAGAAGTTGATAAATAAGCAAAGTAAACATCAACAGAACTGAATGATGTTATTCAACAGAACTGAGTGTTTTCATAATAATGTGACCATAATAAACATCAACAGTCATAAAACACCTTATTTCATCAAAAGAAGTTGATAAATAAGCAAACTTGCTCTGAATGATGTTATTCAACAGAAAGGAGTGTTTTCATAATACTGTGACCATAATAAACATCAACAGTCATAAAACACCTTATTTCATCAAAAGAAGTTGATAAACAAGCAAACTTGCTCTGAATGATGTTATTCAACAGAAAGGAGTGTTTTCATAATACTGTGACCATAATAAACATCAACAGTCATAAAACACCTTATTTCATCAAAAGAAGTTGATAAATAAGCAAAGTAAACATCAACAGAACTGAATGATGTTATTCAACAGAACTGAGTGTTTTCATAATAATCTGACCATAATAAACATCAACTGTCATAAAACACCTTATTTCAACAAAAGAAGTTGATAAATAAGCAAACTTGCTCTGAATGATGTTATTCAACAGAAAGGAGTGTTTTCATAATAATGTGACCATAATAAACATCAACAGTCATAAAACACCTTATTTCATCAAAAGAAGTTGATAAATAAGCAAACTTGCTCTGAATGATGTTATTCAACAGAAAGGAGTGTTTTCATAATACTGTGACCATAATAAACATCAACAGTCATAAAACACCTTATTTCATCAAAAGAAGTTGATAAATAAGCAAAGTAAACATCAACAGAACTGAATGATGTTATTCAACAGAACTGAGTGTTTTCATAATAATGTGACCATAATAAACATCAACAGTCATAAAACACCTTATTTCATCAAAAGAAGTTGATAAATAAGCAAAGTAAACATCAACAGAACTGAATGATGTTATTCAACAGAACTGAGTGTTTTCATAATAATGTGACCATAATAAACATCAACAGTCATAAAACACCTTATTTCAACAAAAGAAGTTGATAAATAAGCAAACTTGCTCTGAATGATGTTATTCAACAGAAAGGAGTGTTTTCATAATAATGTGACCATAATAAACATCAACAGTCATAAAACACCTTATTTCATCAAAAGAAGTTGATAAACAAGCAAACTTGCTCTGAATGATGTTATTCAACAGAAATGAGTGTTTTCATAATACTGTGACCATAATAAACATCAACAGTCATAAAACACCTTATTTCATCAAAAGAAGTTGATAAATAAGCAAAGTAAACATCAACAGAACTGAATGATGTTATTCAACAGAACTGAGTGTTTTCATAATAATGTGACCATAATAAACATCAACTGTCATAAAACACCTTATTTCATCAAAAGAAGTTGATAAATAAGCAAAGTAAACATCAACAGAACTGAATGATGTTATTCAACAGAACTGAGTGTTTTCATAATAATGTGACCATAATAAACATCAACAGTCATAAAACACCTTATTTCATCAAAAGAAGTTGATAAATAAGCAAACTTGCTCTGAATGATGTTATTCAACAGAAAGGAGTGTTTTCATAATACTGTGATGAAAATAAACATCAACAGTCATAAAACACCTTATTTCATCAAAAGAAGTTGATAAATAAGCAAACTTGCTCTCAATGATGTTATTCAACAGAAAGGAGTGTTTTCATAATACTGTGATGAAAATAAACATCAACTGTCAAAAAACACCTTATTTCATCAACAGAAGTTGATAAATAAGCAAACTTGCTCTGAATGATGTTATTCAACAGAAAGGAGTGTTTTCATAATAATGTGACCATAATAAACATCAACAGTCATAAAACACCTTATTTCATCAAAAGAAGTTGATAAATAAGCAAACTTGCTCTCAATGATGTTATTCAACAGAAAGGAGTGTTATCATAATACTGTGATGAAAATAAACATCAACTGTCAAAAAACACCTTATTTCATCAAAAGAAGTTGATAAATAAGCAAACTTGCTCTGAATGATGTTATTCAACAGAAAGGAGTGTTTTCATAATAATGTGACCATAATAAACATCAACAGTCATAAAACACCTTATTTCATCAAAAGAAGTTGATAAATAAGCAAACTTGCTCTGAATGATGTTATTCAACAGAAAGGAGTGTTTTCATAATAATGTGACCATAATAAACATCAACAGTCATAAAACACCTTATTTCATCAAAAGAAGTTGATAAATAAGCAAAGTAAACATCAACAGAACTGAATGATGTTATTCAACAGAACTGAGTGTTTTCATAATAATGTGACCATAATAAACATCAACAGTCATAAAACACCTTATTTCAACAAAAGAAGTTGATAAATAAGCAAACTTGCTCTGAATGATGTTATTCAACAGAACTGAGTGTTTCCATGCTTCTGTTATGAAAATAAACATCAACAGTCAAAAAACACCTTATTTCATCAAAAGAAGTTGATAAATAAGCAAACTTGCTCTCAATGATGTTATTCAACAGAAAGGAGTGTTATCATAATACTGTGATGAAAATAAACATCAACTGTCAAAAAACACCTTATTTCATCAAAAGAAGTTGATAAATAAGCAAACTTGCTCTGAATGATGTTATTCAACAGAAAGGAGTGTTTTCATAATAATGTGACCATAATAAACATCAACAGTCATAAAACACCTTATTTCATCAAAAGAAGTTGATAAATAAGCAAACTTGCTCTGAATGATGTTATTCAACAGAAAGGAGTGTTTTCATAATAATGTGACCATAATAAACATCAACAGTCATAAAACACCTTATTTCAACAAAAGAAGTTGACAAATATGCAAACTTGCTCTGAATGATGTTATTCAACAGATCTGATTGTTTCCATTCTTTTGTTATGAAAATAAACATCAACAGTCATGAAACACCTTATTTCATCAAAAGAAGTTGATAAATAAGCAAACTTGCTCTGAATGATGTTATTCAACAGAAAGGAGTGTTTTCATAATAATGTGACCATAATAAACATCAACAGTCATAAAACACCTTATTTCATCAAAAGAAGTTGATAAATAAGCAAAGTAAACATCAACAGAACTGAATGATGTTATTCAACAGAACTGAGTGTTTTCATAATAATGTGACCATAATAAACATCAACAGTCATAAAACACCTTATTTCATCAAAAGAAGTTGATAAATAAGCAAACTTGCTCTGAATGATGTTATTCAACAGAAAGGAGTGTTTTCATAATACTGTGACCATAATAAACATCAACAGTCATAAAACACCTTATTTCATCAAAAGAAGTTGATAAATAAGCAAAGTAAACATCAACAGAACTGAATGATGTTATTCAACAGAACTGAGTGTTTTCATAATAATGTGACCATAATAAACATCAACAGTCATAAAAACACCTTATTTCAACAAAAGAAGTTGATAAATAAGCAAACTTGCTCTGAATGATGTTATTCAACAGAAAGGAGTGTTTTCATAATAATGTGACCATAATAAACATCAACTGTCATAAAACACCTTATTTCAACGAAAGAAGTTGATAAATAAGCAAACTTGCTCTGAATGATGTTATTCAACAGAAAGGAGTGTTTCCATGCTTCTGTTATGAAAATAAACATCAACAGTCAAAAAACACCTTATTTCATCAAAAGAAGTTAAAAGATGAAACAAACTTGCTCTGAATGCTATAATTCATCAAGTTTCATGCTTTGCATGTTCGATCAGCAGAAATGAGTGTTTGCATGCTCCTGTGAAGAAAATTACATCTGCGGTCAAAAAACACCTTATTTCATCAAAAGAAGTTAAAAGGCGAAGACACTTGCTCTGAATGCCGTAATTCATCAAGTTTCATGCTTTGCAGTGTTACAGCAGCAGAAATGAGTGTTTGCATGCTCCTGTGAAGAAAATCTACATCTGCGGTCAAAAAACACCTTATTTCATCAAAAGAAGTTAAAAGGCGAAGACACTTGCTCTGAATGCCGTAATTCATCAAGTTTCATGCTTTGCAGTGTTACAGCAGCAGAAATGAGTGTTTGCATGCTCCTGTGAAGAAAATTACATCTGCGGTCAAAAAACACCTTATTTCATCAAAAGAAGTTAAAAGGCGAAGACACTTGCTCTGAATGCCGTAATTCATCAAGTTTCATGCTTTGCAGTGTTACAGCAGCAGAAATGAGTGTTTGCATGCTCCTGTGAAGAAAATTACATCTGCGGTCAAAAAACACCTTATTTCATCAAAAGAAGTTAAAAGGCGAAGACACTTGCTCTGAATGCCGTAATTCATCAAGTTTCATGCTTTGCAGTGTTACAGCAGCAGAAATGAGTGTTTGCATGCTCCTGTGAAGAAAATTACATCTGCGGTCAAAAAACACCTTATTTCATCAAAAGAAGTTAAAAGGCGAAGACACTTGCTCTGAATGCCGTAATTCATCAAGTTTCATGCTTTGCAGTGTTACAGCAGCAGAAATGAGTGTTTGCATGCTCCTGTGAAGAAAATCTACATCTGCGGTCAAAAAACACCTTATTTCATCAAAAGAAGTTAAAAGATGAAACAAACTTGCTCTGAATGCTATAATTCATCAAGTTTCATGCTTTGCATGTTCGATCAGCAGAAATGAGTGTTTGCATGCTCCTGTGAAGAAAATCTACATCTGCGGTCAAAAAACACCTTATTTCATCAAAAGAAGTTAAAAGGCGAAGACACTTGCTCTGAATGCCGTAATTCATCAAGTTTCATGCTTTGCAGTGTTACAGCAGCAGAAATGAGTGTTTGCATGCTCCTGTGAAGAAAATTACATCTGCGGTCAAAAAACACCTTATTTCATCAAAAGAAGTTAAAAGGCGAAGACACTTGCTCTGAATGCCGTAATTCATCAAGTTTCATGCTTTGCAGTGTTACAGCAGCAGAAATGAGTGTTTGCATGCTCCTGTGAAGAAAATTACATCTGCGGTCAAAAAACACCTTATTTCATCAAAAGAAGTTAAAAGGCGAAGACACTTGCTCTGAATGCCGTAATTCATCAAGTTTCATGCTTTGCAGTGTTACAGCAGCAGAAATGAGTGTTTGCATGCTCCTGTGAAGAAAATCTACATCTGCGGTCAAAAAACACCTTATTTCATCAAAAGAAGTTAAAAGATGAAACAAACTTGCTCTGAATGCTATAATTCATCAACTTTCATGCTTTGCATGTTCGATCAGCAGAAATGAGTGTTTGCATGCTCCTGTGAAGAAAATCTACATCTGCGGTCAAAAAACACCTTATTTCATCAAAAGAAGTTAAAAGGCGAAGACACTTGCTCTGAATGCCGTAATTCATCAAGTTTCATGCTTTGCAGTGTTACAGCAGCAGAAATGAGTGTTTGCATGCTCCTGTGAAGAAAATTACATCTGCGGTCAAAAAACACCTTATTTCATCAAAAGAAGTTAAAAGGCGAAGACACTTGCTCTGAATGCCGTAATTCATCAAGTTTCATGCTTTGCAGTGTTACAGCAGCAGAAATGAGTGTTTGCATGCTCCTGTGAAGAAAATCTACATCTGCAGTCAAAAAACACCTTATTTCATCAAAAGAAGTTAAAAGATGAAACAAACTTGCTCTGAATGCTATAATTCATCAAGTTTCATGCTTTGCATGTTCGATCAGCAGAAATGAGTGTTTGCATGCTCCTGTGAAGAAAATCTACATCTGCGGTCAAAAAACACCTTATTTCATCAAAAGAAGTTAAAAGGCGAAGACACTTGCTCTGAATGCCGTAATTCATCAAGTTTCATGCTTTGCAGTGTTACAGCAGCAGAAATGAGTGTTTGCATGCTCCTGTGAAGAAAATCTACATCTGCGGTCAAAAAACACCTTATTTCATCAAAAGAAGTTAAAAGGCGAAGACACTTGTTCTGAATGCCGTAATTCATCAAGTTTCATGCTTTGCAGTGTTACAGCAGCAGAAATGAGTGTTTACATGCTCCGGTGAAGAAAATCTACATCTGCGGTCAAAAAACACCTTATTTCATCAAAAGAAGTTAAAAGATGAAACAAACTTGCTCTGAATGCTATAATTCATCAAGTTTCATGCTTTGCATGTTCGATCAGCAGAAATGAGTGTTTGCATGCTCCTGTGAAGAAAATCTACATCTGCGGTCAAAAAACACCTTATTTCATCAAAAGAAGTTAAAAGGCGAAGACACTTGCTCTGAATGCCGTAATTCATCAAGTTTCATGCTTTGCAGTGTTACAGCAGCAGAAATGAGTGTTTGCATGCTCCTGTGAAGAAAATTACATCTGCGGTCAAAAAACACCTTATTTCATCAAAAGAAGTTAAAAGGCGAAGACACTTGCTCTGAATGCCGTAATTCATCAAGTTTCATGCTTTGCAGTGTTACAGCAGCAGAAATGAGTGTTTGCATGCTC
This sequence comes from Lateolabrax maculatus, assembly GCA_031216445.1. Taxonomy (NCBI): domain Eukaryota; kingdom Metazoa; phylum Chordata; class Actinopteri; order Acropomatiformes; family Lateolabracidae; genus Lateolabrax; species Lateolabrax maculatus. The sequence goes on from CM062200.1 coordinate 21,597,181, forward strand.
CTGTGAAGAAAATTACATCTGCGGTCAAAAAACACCTTATTTCATCAAAAGAAGTTAAAAGGCGAAGACACTTGCTCTGAATGCCGTAATTCATCAAGTTTCATGCTTTGCAGTGTTACAGCAGCAGAAATGAGTGTTTGCATGCTCCTGTGAAGAAAATCTACATCTGCGGTCAAAAAACACCTTATTTCATCAAAAGAAGTTAAAAGATGAAACAAACTTGCTCTGAATGCTATAATTCATCAAGTTTCATGCTTTGCATGTTCGATCAGCAGAAATGAGTGTTTGCATGCTCCTGTGAAGAAAATCTACATCTGCGGTCAAAAAAACACCTTATTTCATCAAAAGAAGTTAAAAGGCGAAGACACTTGCTCTGAATGCCGTAATTCATCAAGTTTCATGCTTTGCAGTGTTACAGCAGCAGAAATGAGTGTTTGCATGCTCCTGTGAAGAAAATTACATCTGCGGTCAAAAAACACCTTATTTCATCAAAAGAAGTTAAAAGATGAAACAAACTTGCTCTGAATGCTATAATTCATCAAGTTTCATGCTTTGCATGTTCGATCAGCAGAAATGAGTGTTTGCATGCTCCTGTGAAGAAAATCTACATCTGCGGTCAAAAAACACCTTATTTCATCAAAAGAAGTTAAAAGGCGAAGACACTTGCTCTGAATGCCGTAATTCATCAAGTTTCATGCTTTGCAGTGTTACAGCAGCAGAAATGAGTGTTTGCATGCTCCTGTGAAGAAAATTACATCTGCGGTCAAAAAACACCTTATTTCATCAAAAGAAGTTAAAAGGCGAAGACACTTGCTCTGAATGCCGTAATTCATCAAGTTTCATGCTTTGCAGTGTTACAGCAGCAGAAATGAGTGTTTGCATGCTCCTGTGAAGAAAATTACATCTGCGGTCAAAAAACACCTTATTTCATCAAAAGAAGTTAAAAGGCGAAGACACTTGCTCTGAATGCCGTAATTCATCAAGTTTCATGCTTTGCAGTGTTACAGCAGCAGAAATGAGTGTTTGCATGCTCCTGTGAAGAAAATCTACATCTGCGGTCAAAAAACACCTTATTTCATCAAAAGAAGTTAAAAGATGAAACAAACTTGCTCTGAATGCTATAATTCATCAAGTTTCATGCTTTGCATGTTCGATCAGCAGAAATGAGTGTTTGCATGCTCCTGTGAAGAAAATCTACATCTGCGGTCAAAAAACACCTTATTTCATCAAAAGAAGTTAAAAGGCGAAGACACTTGCTCTGAATGCCGTAATTCATCAAGTTTCATGCTTTGCAGTGTTACAGCAGCAGAAATGAGTGTTTGCATGCTCCTGTGAAGAAAATTACATCTGCGGTCAAAAAACACCTTATTTCATCAAAAGAAGTTAAAAGGCGAAGACACTTGCTCTGAATGCCGTAATTCATCAAGTTTCATGCTTTGCAGTGTTACAGCAGCAGAAATGAGTGTTTGCATGCTCCTGTGAAGAAAATTACATCTGCGGTCAAAAAACACCTTATTTCATCAAAAGAAGTTAAAAGGCGAAGACACTTGCTCTGAATGCCGTAATTCATCAAGTTTCATGCTTTGCAGTGTTACAGCAGCAGAAATGAGTGTTTGCATGCTCCTGTGAAGAAATCTACATCTGCGGTCAAAAAACACCTTATTTCATCAAAAGAAGTTAAAAGATGAAACAAACTTGCTCTGAATGCTATAATTCATCAAGTTTCATGCTTTGCATGTTCGATCAGCAGAAATGAGTGTTTGCATGCTCCTGTGAAGAAAATCTACATCTGCGGTCAAAAAACACCTTATTTCATCAAAAGAAGTTAAAAGGCGAAGACACTTGCTCTGAATGCCGTAATTCATCAAGTTTCATGCTTTGCAGTGTTACAGCAGCAGAAATGAGTGTTTGCATGCTCCTGTGAAGAAAATTACATCTGCGGTCAAAAAACACCTTATTTCATCAAAAGAAGTTAAAAGGCGAAGACACTTGCTCTGAATGCCGTAATTCATCAAGTTTCATGCTTTGCAGTGTTACAGCAGCAGAAATGAGTGTTTGCATGCTCCTGTGAAGAAAATTACATCTGCGGTCAAAAAACACCTTATTTCATCAAAAGAAGTTAAAAGGCGAAGACACTTGCTCTGAATGCCGTAATTCATCAAGTTTCATGCTTTGCAGTGTTACAGCAGCAGAAATGAGTGTTTGCATGCTCCTGTGAAGAAAATCTACATCTGCGGTCAAAAAACACCTTATTTCATCAAAAGAAGTTAAAAGATGAAACAAACTTGCTCTGAATGCTATAATTCATCAAGTTTCATGCTTTGCATGTTCGATCAGCAGAAATGAGTGTTTGCATGCTCCTGTGAAGAAAATCTACATCTGCGGTCAAAAAACACCTTATTTCATCAAAAGAAGTTAAAAGGCGAAGACACTTGCTCTGAATGCCGTAATTCATCAAGTTTCATGCTTTGCAGTGTTACAGCAGCAGAAATGAGTGTTTGCATGCTCCTGTGAAGAAAATCTACATCTGCGGTCAAAAAACACCTTATTTCATCAAAAGAAGTTAAAAGATGAAACAAACTTGCTCTGAATGCTATAATTCATCAAGTTTCATGCTTTGCATGTTCGATCAGCAGAAATGAGTGTTTGCATGCTCCTGTGAAGAAAATCTACATCTGCGGTCAAAAAACACCCTTATTTCTTCAAAAGAAGTTAAAAGGCGAAGACACTTGCTCTGAATGCCGTAATTCATCAAGTTTCATGCTTTGCAGTGTTACAGCAGCAGAAATGAGTGTTTGCATGCTCCTGTGAAGAAAATCTACATCTGCGGTCAAAAAACACCTTATTTCATCAAAAGAAGTTAAAAGGCGAAGAAGACACTTGCTCTGAATGCCGTAATTCATCAAGTTTCATGCTTTGCAGTGTTACAGCAGCAGAAATGAGTGTTTGCATGCTCCTGTGAAGAAAATTACATCTGCGGTCAAAAAACACCTTATTTCATCAAAAGAAGTTAAAAGGCGAAGACACTTGCTCTGAATGCCGTAATTCATCAAGTTTCATGCTTTGCAGTGTTACAGCAGCAGAAATGAGTGTTTGCATGCTCCTGTGAAGAAAATTACATCTGCGGTCAAAAAACACCTTATTTCATCAAAAGAAGTTAAAAGGCGAAGACACTTGCTCTGAATGCCGTAATTCATCAAGTTTCATGCTTTGCAGTGTTCGAGCAGCAGAAATGAGTGTTTGCATGCTCCTGTGAAGAAAATCTACATCTGCGGTCAAAAAACACCTTATTTCATCAAAAGAAGTTAAAAGGCGAAGACACTTGCTCTGAATGCCGTAATTCATCAAGTTTCATGCTTTGCAGTGTTACAGCAGCAGAAATGAGTGTTTGCATGCTCCTGTGAAGAAAATCTACATCTGCGGTCAAAAAACACCTTATTTCATCAAAAGAAGTTAAAAGGCGAAGACACTTGCTCTGAATGCCGTAATTCATCAAGTTTCATGCTTTGCAGTGTTACAGCAGCAGAAATGAGTGTTTGCATGCTCCTGTGAAGAAAATCTACATCTGCGGTCAAAAAACACCTTATTTCATCAAAAGAAGTTAAAAGGCGAAGACACTTGCTCTGAATGCCGTAATTCATCAAGTTTCATGCTTTGCAGTGTTACAGCAGCAGAAATGAGTGTTTGCATGCTCCTGTGAAGAAAATCTACATCTGCGGTCAAAAAACACCTTATTTCATCAAAAGAAGTTAAAAGATGAAACAAACTTGCTCTGAATGCTATAATTCATCAAGTTTCATGCTTTGCATGTTCGATCAGCAGAAATGAGTGTTTGCATGCTCCTGTGAAGAAAATCTACATCTGCGGTCAAAAAACACCTTATTTCATCAAAAGAAGTTAAAAGGCGAAGACACTTGCTCTGAATGCCGTAATTCATCAAGTTTCATGCTTTGCAGTGTTATCAGCAGCAGAAATGAGTGTTTGCATGCTCCTGTGAAGAAAATTACATCTGCGGTCAAAAAACACCTTATTTCATCAAAAGAAGTTAAAAGGCGAAGACACTTGCTCTGAATGCCGTAATTCATCAAGTTTCATGCTTTGCAGTGTTACAGCAGCAGAAATGAGTGTTTGCATGCTCCTGTGAAGAAAACTTACATCTGCGGTCAAAAAAACACCTTATTTCATCAAAAAGAAGTTAAAAGGCGAAGACACTTGCTCTGAATGCCGTAATCATCAAGTTTCATGCTTTGCAGTGTTACAGCAGCAGAAAGATGAGTGTTTGCATGCTCCTGTGAAGAAAATCTACATCTGCGGTCAAAAAACACCTTATTTCATCAAAAGAAGTTAAAAAGATGAAACAAACTTGCTCTGAATGCGATAATTCATCAAGTTTCATGCTTTGCATGTTCGATTCAGCAGAAATGAGTGTTTGCATGCTCCTGTTGAAGAAAATCTACATCTGCGGTCAAAAAACACCTTATTTCATCAAAAGAAGTTAAAAAGGCGAAGACACTTGCTCTGAATGCCGTAATTCATCAAGTTTCATGCTTTGCAGTGTTACAGCAGCAGAAATGAGTGTTTGCATGCTCCTGCTGAAGAAAATCTACATCTGCGGTCAAAAAACACCTTATTTCATCAAAAGAAGTTAAAAGATGAAACAAACTTGCTCTGAATGCTATAATTCATCAAGTTTCATGCTTTGCATGTTCGACTCAGCAGAAAATGAGTGTTTGCATGCTCCTGTGAAGAAAATCTACATCTGCGGTCAAAAAACACCTTATTTCATCAAAAGAAGTTAAAAGGCGAAGACACTTGCTCTGAATGCCGTAATTCATCAAGTTTCATGCTTTGCAGTGTTACAGCAGCAGAAATGAGTGTTTGCATGCTCCTGTGAAGAAAATTACATCTGCGGTCAAAAAACACCTTATTTCATCAAAAGAAGTTAAAAGGCGAACGACACTTGCTCTGAATGCCGTAATTCATCAAGTTTCATGCTTTGCAGTGTTACAGCAGCAGAAATGAGTGTTTGCATGCTCCTGTGAAGAAAATTACATCTGCGGTCAAAAAACACCTTATTTCATCAAAAGAAGTTAAAAGGCGAAGACACTTGCTCTGAATGCCGTAATTCATCAAGTTTCATGCTTTGCAGTGTTACAGCAGCAGAAATGAGTGTTTGCATGCTCCTGTGAAGAAAATTACATCTGCGGTCAAAAACACCTTATTTCATCAAAAGAAGTTAAAAGGCGAAGACACTTGCTCTGAATGCCGTAATTTCATCAAGTTTCATGCTTTGCAGTGTTACAGCAGCAGAAATGAGTGTTTGCATGCTCCTGTGAAGAAAATATACATCTTGCGGTCAAAAAACACCTTATTTTCATCAAAAGAAGTTAAAAGGCGAAGACACTTGCTCTGAATGCCGTAATTCATCAAGTTTCAGATGCTTTGCAGTGTTACAGCAGCAGAAATGAGTGTTTGCATGCTCCTGTGAAGAAAATCTACATCTGCGGTCAAAAAAACACCTTATTTCATCAAAAGAAGTTAAAAGGCGAAGACACTTGCTCTGAATGCCGTAATTCATCAAGTTTCATGCTTTGGCAGTGTTACAGGCAGCAGAAATGAGTGTTTGCATGCTCCTGTGAAGAAAATCTACATCTGCGGTCAAAAAACACCTTATTTCATCAAAAGAAGTTAAAAGATGAAACAAACTTGCTCTGAATGCTATAATTCATCAAGTTTCATGCTTTGCATGTTCGATCAGCAGAAATGAGTGTTTGCATGCTCCTGTGAAGAAAATCTACATCTGCGGTCAAAAAACACCTTATTTCATCAAAAGAAGTTAAAAGGCGAAGACACTTGCTCTGAATGCCGTAATTCATCAAGTTTCATGCTTTGCAGTGTTACAGCAGCAGAAATGAGTGTTTGCATGCTCCTGTGAAGAAAATCTACATCTGCGGTCAAAAAAACACCTTATTTCATCAAAAGAAGTTAAAAGATGAAACAAACTTGCTCTGAATGCTATAATTCATCAAGTTTCATGCTTTGCATGTTCGATCAGCAGAAATGAGTGTTTGCATGCTCCTGTGAGAGAAAATCTACATCTGCGGTCAAAAAACACCTTATTTCATCAAAAGAAGTTAAAAGATGAAACAAACTTGCTCTGAATGCTATAATTCATCAAGTTTCATGCTTTGCAGTGTTACAGCAGCAGAAATGAGTGTTTGCATGCTCCTGTGAGAGAAAATCTACATCTGCGGTCAAAAAACACCTTATTTCATCAAAAGAAGTTAAAAAGGCGAAGACACTTGCTCTGAATGCCGTAATTCATCAAGTTTCATGCTTTGCAGTGTTACAGCAGCAGAAATGAGTGTTTGCATGCTCCTGTGAAGAAAATCTACATCTGCGGTCAAAAAACACCTTATTTCATCAAAAGAAGTTACAAGATGGAAGACAAACTTGCTCTGAATGCTATAATTCATCAAGTTTCATGCTTTGCATGTTCGATCAGCAGAAATGAGTGTTTGCATGGTCCTGTGAAGAAAATCTACATCTGCGGTCAAAAAAACACCTTATTTCATCAAAAGAAGTTAAAAGGCGAAGACACTTGCTCTGAATGCCGTAATTCATCAAGTTTCATGCTTTGCAGTGTTACAGCAGCAGAAATGAGTGTTTGCATGCTCCTGTGAAGAAAATTACATCTGCGGTCAAAAAACACCTTATTTCATCAAAAGAAGTTAAAAGGCGAAGACACTTGCTCTGAATGCCGTAATTCATCAAGTTTCATGCTTTGCAGTGTTACAGCAGCAGAAATGAGTGTTTGCATGCTCCTGTGAAGAAAATCTACATCTGCGGTCAAAAAAACACCTTATTTCATCAAAAGAAGTTAAAGGCGAAGACACTTGCTCTGAAGTGCTATAATTCATCAAGTTTCATGCTTTGCATGTTCGATCAGCAGAAATGAGTGTTTGCATGCTCCTGTGAAGAAAATCTACATCTGCGGTCAAAAAACACCTTATTTCATCAAAAGAAGTTAAAAGATGAAACAAACTTGCTCTGAATGCTATAATTCATCAAGTTTCATGCTTTGCAGTGTTACAGCAGCAGAAATGAGTGTTTGCATGCTCCTGTGAAGAAAATCTAACATCTGCGAGTCAAAAAACACCTTATTTCATCAAAAGAAGTTAAAAAGGCGAAAGACACTTGCTCTGAATGCCGTAATTCATCAAGTTTCATGCTTTGCAGTGTTACAGCAGCAGAAATGAGTGTTTGCATGCTCCTGTGAAGAAAATCTACATCTGCGGTCAAAAAAACCTTATTTCATCAAAAGAAGTTAAAAGATGAAGACAAACTTGCTCTGAATGCTATAATTCATCAAGTTTCATGCTTTGCATGTTCGATCAGCAGAAATGAGTGTTTGCATGCTCCTGTGAAGAAAATCTACATCTGCGGTCAAAAAACACCTTATTTGCATCAAAAGAAGTTAAAAGGCGAAGACACTTGCTCTGAATGCCGGTAATTCATCAAGTTTCATGCTTTGCAGTGTTACAGCAGCCGAAATGAGTGTTTGCATGCTCCTGTGAAGAAAATTACATCTGCGGTCAAAAAACACCTTATTTCATCAAAAGAAGTTAAAAGGCGAAGACACTTGCTCTGATTGCCGTAATTCATCAAGTTTCATGCTTTGCAGTGTTACAGCAGCAGAAATGAGTGTGTTTGCATGCTCCTGTGAAGAAAATTACATCTGCGGTCAAAAAAAACCTTATTTCATCAAAAGAAGTTAAAAGGCGAAGACACTTGCTCTTGAATGCCGTAATTCATCAAGTTTCATGCTTTGCAGTGTTACAGCAGCAGAAATGAGTGTTTGCATGCTCCTGTGAAGAAAATCTACATCTGCGGTCAAAAAACACCTTATTTCATCAAAAGAAGTTAAAAGGCGAAGACACTTGCTCTGAATGCCGTAATTCATCAAGTTTCATGCCTTTGCTGTGTTACAGCAGCAGAAATGAGTGTTTGCATGCTCCTGTGAAGAACAATCTACTATCTGCGGTCAAAAAACACCTTATTTCATCAAAAGAAGTTAAAAGATGAAACAAACTTGCTCTGAATGCTATAATTCATCAAGTTTCATGCTTTGCATGTTCGATCAGCAGAAATGAGTGTTTGCATGCTCCTGTGAAGAAAATCTACATCTGCGGTCAAAAAACACCTTATTTCATCAAAAGAAGTTAAAAGGCGAAGACACTTGCTCTGAATGCCGTAATTCATCAAGTTTCATGCTTTGCAGTGTTACAGCAGCAGAAATGAGTGTTTGCATGCTCCTGTGAAGAAAATTACATCTGCGGTCAAAAAACACCTTATTTCATCAAAAGAAGTTAAAAGGCGAAGACACTTGCTCTGAATGCCGTAATTCATCAAGTTTCATGCTTTGCAGTGTTACAGCAGCAGAAATGAGTGTTTGCATGCTCCTGTGAAGAAAATTACATCTGCGGTCAAAAAACACCTTATTTCATCAAAAGAAGTTAAAAGGCGAAGACACTTGCTCTGAATGCCGTAATTCATCAAGTTTCATGCTTTGCAGTGTTACAGCAGCAGAAATGAGTGTTTGCATGCTCCTGTGAAGAAAATCTACATCTGCGGTCAAAAAACACCTTATTTCATCAAAAGAAGTTAAAAGATGAAACAAACTTGCTCTGAATGCTATAATTCATCAAGTTTCATGCTTTGCATGTTCGATCAGCAGAAATGAGTGTTTGCATGCTCCTGTGAAGAAAATCTACATCTGCGGTCAAAAAACACCTTATTTCATCAAAAGAAGTTAAAAGATGAAACAAACTTGCTCTGAATGCTATAATTCATCAAGTTTCATGCTTTGCATGTTCGATCAGCAGAAATGAGTGTTTGCATGCTCCTGTGAAGAAAATCTACATCTGCGGTCAAAAAACACCTTATTTCATCAAAAGAAGTTAAAAGGCGAAGACACTTGCTCTGAATGCCGTAATTCATCAAGTTTCATGCTTTGCAGTGTTACAGCAGCAGAAATGAGTGTTTGCATGCTCCTGTGAAGAAAATCTACATCTGCGGTCAAAAAACACCTTATTTCATCAAAAGAAGTTAAAAGATGAAACAAACTTGCTCTGAATGCTATAATTCATCAAGTTTCATGCTTTGCATGTTCGATCAGCAGAAATGAGTGTTTGCATGCTCCTGTGAAGAAAATCTACATCTGCGGTCAAAAAACACCTTATTTCATCAAAAGAAGTTAAAAGATGAAACAAACTTGCTCTGAATGCTATAATTCATCAAGTTTCATGCTTTGCAGTGTTACAGCAGCAGAAATGAGTGTTTGCATGCTCCTGTGAAGAAAATCTACATCTGCGGTCAAAAAACACCTTATTTCATCAAAAGAAGTTAAAAGGCGAAGACACTTGCTCTGAATGCCGTAATTCATCAAGTTTCATGCTTTGCAGTGTTACAGCAGCAGAAATGAGTGTTTGCATGCTCCTGTGAAGAAAATCTACATCTGCGGTCAAAAAACACCTTATTTCATCAAAAGAAGTTAAAAGATGAAACAAACTTGCTCTGAATGCTATAATTCATCAAGTTTCATGCTTTGCATGTTCGATCAGCAGAAATGAGTGTTTGCATGCTCCTGTGAAGAAAATCTACATCTGCGGTCAAAAAACACCTTATTTCATCAAAAGAAGTTAAAAGGCGAAGACACTTGCTCTGAATGCCGTAATTCATCAAGTTTCATGCTTTGCAGTGTTACAGCAGCAGAAATGAGTGTTTGCATGCTCCTGTGAAGAAAATTACATCTGCGGTCAAAAAACACCTTATTTCATCAAAAGAAGTTAAAAGGCGAAGACACTTGCTCTGAATGCCGTAATTCATCAAGTTTCATGCTTTGCAGTGTTACAGCAGCAGAAATGAGTGTTTGCATGCTCCTGTGAAGAAAATCTACATCTGCGGTCAAAAAACACCTTATTTCATCAAAAGAAGTTAAAAGATGAAACAAACTTGCTCTGAATGCTATAATTCATCAAGTTTCATGCTTTGCATGTTCGATCAGCAGAAATGAGTGTTTGCATGCTCCTGTGAAGAAAATCTACATCTGCGGTCAAAAAACACCTTATTTCATCAAAAGAAGTTAAAAGGCGAAGACACTTGCTCTGAATGCCGTAATTCATCAAGTTTCATGCTTTGCAGTGTTACAGCAGCAAAAATGAGTGTTTGCATGCTCCTGTGAAGAAAATCTACATCTGCGGTCAAAAAACACCTTATTTCATCAAAAGAAGTTAAAAGATGAAACAAACTTGCTCTGAATGCTATAATTCATCAAGTTTCATGCTTTGCATGTTCGATCAGCAGAAATGAGTGTTTGCATGCTCCTGTGAAGAAAATCTACATCTGCGGTCAAAAAACACCTTATTTCATCAAAAGAAGTTAAAAGGCGAAGACACTTGCTCTGAATGCCGTAATTCATCAAGTTTCATGCTTTGCAGTGTACAGCAGCAGAAATGAGTGTTTGCATGCTCCTGTGAAGAAAATTACATCTGCGGTCAAAAAACACCTTATTTCATCAAAAGAAGTTAAAAGGCGAAGACACTTGCTCTGAATGCCGTAATTCATCAAGTTTCATGCTTTGCAGTGTTACAGCAGCAGAAATGAGTGTTTGCATGCTCCTGTGAAGAAAATCTACATCTGCGGTCAAAAAACACCTTATTTCATCAAAAGAAGTTAAAAGATGAAACAAACTTGCTCTGAATGCTATAATTCATCAAGTTTCATGCTTTGCATGTTCGATCAGCAGAAATGAGTGTTTGCATGCTCCTGTGAAGAAAATCTACATCTGCGGTCAAAAAACACCTTATTTCATCAAAAGAAGTTAAAAGGCGAAGACACTTGCTCTGAATGCCGTAATTCATCAAGTTTCATGCTTTGCAGTGTTACAGCAGCAAAAATGAGTGTTTGCATGCTCCTGTGAAGAAAATCTACATCTGCGGTCAAAAAACACCTTATTTCATCAAAAGAAGTTAAAAGATGAAACAAACTTGCTCTGAATGCTATAATTCATCAAGTTTCATGCTTTGCATGTTCGATCAGCAGAAATGAGTGTTTGCATGCTCCTGTGAAGAAAATCTACATCTGCGGTCAAAAAACACCTTATTTCATCAAAAGAAGTTAAAAGGCGAAGACACTTGCTCTGAATGCCGTAATTCATCAAGTTTCATGCTTTGCAGTGTACAGCAGCAGAAATGAGTGTTTGCATGCTCCTGTGAAGAAAATTACATCTGCGGTCAAAAAACACCTTATTTCATCAAAAGAAGTTAAAAGGCGAAGACACTTGCTCTGAATGCCGTAATTCATCAAGTTTCATGCTTTGCAGTGTTACAGCAGCAGAAATGAGTGTTTGCATGCTCCTGTGAAGAAAATCTACATCTGCGGTCAAAAAACACCTTATTTCATCAAAAGAAGTTAAAAGATGAAACAAACTTGCTCTGAATGCTATAATTCATCAAGTTTCATGCTTTGCATGTTCGATCAGCAGAAATGAGTGTTTGCATGCTCCTGTGAAGAAAATCTACATCTGCGGTCAAAAAACACCTTATTTCATCAAAAGAAGTTAAAAGGCGAAGACACTTGCTCTGAATGCCGTAATTCATCAAGTTTCATGCTTTGCAGTGTTACAGCAGCAGAAATGAGTGTTTGCATGCTCCTGTGAAGAAAATTACATCTGCGGTCAAAAAACACCTTATTTCATCAAAAGAAGTTAAAAGGCGAAGACACTTGCTCTGAATGCCGTAATTCATCAAGTTTCATGCTTTGCAGTGTTACAGCAGCAGAAATGAGTGTTTGCATGCTCCTGTGAAGAAAATTACATCTGCGGTCAAAAAACACCTTATTTCATCAAAAGAAGTTAAAAGGCGAAGACACTTGCTCTGAATGCCGTAATTCATCAAGTTTCATGCTTTGCAGTGTTACAGCAGCAAAAATGAGTGTTTGCATGCTCCTGTGAAGAAAATCTACATCTGCGGTCAAAAAACACCTTATTTCATCAAAAGAAGTTAAAAGATGAAACAAACTTGCTCTGAATGCTATAATTCATCAAGTTTCATGCTTTGCATGTTCGATCAGCAGAAATGAGTGTTTGCATGCTCCTGTGAAGAAAATCTACATCTGCGGTCAAAAAACACCTTATTTCATCAAAAGAAGTTAAAAGGCGAAGACACTTGCTCTGAATGCCGTAATTCATCAAGTTTCATGCTTTGCAGTGTTACAGCAGCAGAAATGAGTGTTTGCATGCTCCTGTGAAGAAAATCTACATCTGCGGTCAAAAAACACCTTATTTCATCAAAAGAAGTTAAAAGGCGAAGACACTTGCTCTGAATGCCGTAATTCATCAAGTTTCATGCTTTGCAGTGTTACAGCAGCAGAAATGAGTGTTTGCATGCTCCTGTGAAGAAAATCTACATCTGCGGTCAAAAAACACCTTATTTCATCAAAAGAAGTTAAAAGGCGAAGACACTTGCTCTGAATGCCGTAATTCATCAAGTTTCATGCTTTGCAGTGTTACAGCAGCAGAAATGAGTGTTTGCATGCTCCTGTGAAGAAAATTACATCTGCGGTCAAAAAACACCTTATTTCATCAAAAGAAGTTAAAAGGCGAAGACACTTGCTCTGAATGCCGTAATTCATCAAGTTTCATGCTTTGCAGTGTTACAGCAGCAGAAATGAGTGTTTGCATGCTCCTGTGAAGAAAATCTACATCTGCGGTCAAAAAACACCTTATTTCATCAAAAGAAGTTAAAAGATGAAACAAACTTGCTCTGAATGCTATAATTCATCAAGTTTCATGCTTTGCATGTTCGATCAGCAGAAATGAGTGTTTGCATGCTCCTGTGAAGAAAATCTACATCTGCGGTCAAAAAACACCTTATTTCATCAAAAGAAGTTAAAAGGCGAAGACACTTGCTCTGAATGCCGTAATTCATCAAGTTTCATGCTTTGCAGTGTTACAGCAGCAAAAATGAGTGTTTGCATGCTCCTGTGAAGAAAATCTACATCTGCGGTCAAAAAACACCTTATTTCATCAAAAGAAGTTAAAAGGCGAAGACACTTGCTCTGAATGCCGTAATTCATCAAGTTTCATGCTTTGCAGTGTTACAGCAGCAAAAATGAGTGTTTGCATGCTCCTGTGAAGAAAATCTACATCTGCGGTCAAAAAACACCTTATTTCATCAAAAGAAGTTAAAAGATGAAACAAACTTGCTCTGAATGCTATAATTCATCAAGTTTCATGCTTTGCATGTTCGATCAGCAGAAATGAGTGTTTGCATGCTCCTGTGAAGAAAATCTACATCTGCGGTCAAAAAACACCTTATTTCATCAAAAGAAGTTAAAAGGCGAAGACACTTGCTCTGAATGCCGTAATTCATCAAGTTTCATGCTTTGCAGTGTTACAGCAGCAAAAATGAGTGTTTGCATGCTCCTGTGAAGAAAATCTACATCTGCGGTCAAAAAACACCTTATTTCATCAAAAGAAGTTAAAAGGCGAAGACACTTGCTCTGAATGCCGTAATTCATCAAGTTTCATGCTTTGCAGTGTTACAGCAGCAGAAATGAGTGTTTGCATGCTCCTGTGAAGAAAATCTACATCTGCGGTCAAAAAACACCTTATTTCATCAAAAGAAGTTAAAAGATGAAACAAACTTGCTCTGAATGCTATAATTCATCAAGTTTCATGCTTTGCATGTTCGATCAGCAGAAATGAGTGTTTGCATGCTCCTGTGAAGAAAATCTACATCTGCGGTCAAAAAACACCTTATTTCATCAAAAGAAGTTAAAAGGCGAAGACACTTGCTCTGAATGCCGTAATTCATCAAGTTTCATGCTTTGCAGTGTTACAGCAGCAGAAATGAGTGTTTGCATGCTCCTGTGAAGAAAATCTACATCTGCGGTCAAAAAACACCTTATTTCATCAAAAGAAGTTAAAAGATGAAACAAACTTGCTCTGAATGCTATAATTCATCAAGTTTCATGCTTTGCATGTTCGATCAGCAGAAATGAGTGTTTGCATGCTCCTGTGAAGAAAATCTACATCTGCGGTCAAAAAACACCTTATTTCATCAAAAGAAGTTAAAAGATGAAACAAACTTGCTCTGAATGCTATAATTCATCAAGTTTCATGCTTTGCAGTGTTACAGCAGCAGAAATGAGTGTTTGCATGCTCCTGTGAAGAAAATCTACATCTGCGGTCAAAAAACACCTTATTTCATCAAAAGAAGTTAAAAGGCGAAGACACTTGCTCTGAATGCCGTAATTCATCAAGTTTCATGCTTTGCAGTGTTACAGCAGCAGAAATGAGTGTTTGCATGCTCCTGTGAAGAAAATTACATCTGCGGTCAAAAAACACCTTATTTCATCAAAAGAAGTTAAAAGGCGAAGACACTTGCTCTGAATGCCGTAATTCATCAAGTTTCATGCTTTGCAGTGTTACAGCAGCAGAAATGAGTGTTTGCATGCTCCTGTGAAGAAAATCTACATCTGCGGTCAAAAAACACCTTATTTCATCAAAAGAAGTTAAAAGGCGAAGACACTTGCTCTGAATGCCGTAATTCATCAAGTTTCATGCTTTGCAGTGTTACAGCAGCAGAAATGAGTGTTTGCATGCTCCTGTGAAGAAAATCTACATCTGCGGTCAAAAAACACCTTATTTCATCAAAAGAAGTTAAAAGATGAAACAAACTTGCTCTGAATGCTATAATTCATCAAGTTTCATGCTTTGCATGTTCCATCAGCAGAAATTAGTGCTTTCATGCTCCTGTGAAGAAAATCTACATCTGTCATCACCTTAGAAAATTCCAATTCTGTACAGCTTGACCTGAGAGTTTAGCTCCATGGGGGCTGACCTCACACGGTTTTGTAGAAGCATCCGAAGCGCAGTATTTGAACTGTTTAATGCGTCGATTCAGAATGGAATAAGTGAACCAAGCCTTTTTCTTTATGAAATACTTAAGATACAGTGCAACATCGTAAGACAAAACACCCTCAAAGATGTCGTGTCCCAGACAAGGTGGCAAACCTGGCAGACAGACATTAAAGTATTTCAAAGAATTAAATACCGACTTAAACTTTACCCCTTCCACATCTGGTGATGTATCTTCAGTCTGGAGGCGATCAACAGCAGAATTGTAGTTCTCAATGGTCCTCTCTGGTCCACACAGATTTGGATCACCCTGAAAGTCAGATCTGTTTATTAGGCAGTACCTACAGAAATATTTTGAGGTGCTGAAATTTTCAGAGAATCCACCGATGCAATGGGAGCCCAAATTATTTTCAGCAATGCAATACAAGGTTCCCTTGACTGTTTCATTTGATACAACAATCCCATTCTCCTCCAATTCCTTCAAGTCTGTTATTAGTTCAGAGAACACCTTAGCATGCCCAGATGCTTTGAAATCTTTCTCTCTACACAATAGCACAAGTGACATGTGGTCTGTGTCAGACCGTACATGAAGTGGCAAGTTGGCAAAAGATGCATAGACAGCTAAAACTTTATGTCTTGTCTTGGCAGAGCCTAAAGGGTTAACTACTTCGAAGGCATCCTGGTATAGAACTAACTTGACACATGATGGATTTTGAGCACAAAAAATCATTGTTTTTGAATATCCAACCATCACTAATGTCACTTAGAACATCTGAAGGAGACTCGGGTGAGTGCTCTCCTGACACACAGTTCTGCCACAGATCAGATTCTAACAAACATTTCAAAGTGTCTCTCACAGGCACATAATAGGCAAACCTATCTATCCTGTTCTCATCTATTCCTAAAAACATTTTCTTGGGCTCCACATAGTTGAATTTTTCTTTGAATGACTTGGCTCTTGAATAAGCTGTTCGCATTGGCCCTGTATGACATGCAGTGAACAGATCAAATCCCTTGACAGACTCACAAACCTTGGTTATGTCCTCATCTGATAATGATGTGTCATTTTTTAGCAGTGAACTAAGTTTACTCAAAGTATATGTTTGACCCAACTCATTTATGTTTTGCATTTCCTCAACAATGCTCTGTATAGTTGAAGCAGGCAGAAGGAACTGCCCGTGCAATCTCAAGTAGAACAAACTCAAGTTTCTAAGATAAAGATCACTGAAATTTTCAGATATGTCCAAATCGACTTCATCTGTGCCTGTTGCTGCACCTGCATCACAGTGAGGGACTAAGTCACCTGACTCAGGTGGAGTAGATGTTGACGGATGAGAAGCAGATTCTCTGTACACGTCACTTACACCGCTGTCTGTAAAACCTCTGTGCTTCCGTGACATATGCGCGGTAAATGAAGACTTGACCGGGAAATCAGTATTACATCCTCTAACTGGACAACTTACAGCACGTCCTTCAACAATATGCTCCTTCAAGTGAGCAGTCAGTTCTTGGGTGTCTTGACACTGGCGTTCACACAAGGCCACTACACATTTATAACAGCCTTACCAACAGTTTCGTTAGCAGATACAACATTATGCCTCCGTAAAAATGAGCCTTAAAAGCTCCATACCTGCAAAATATCTGCTTGCATCCATCTCCAAAGCACTTAAATAAACAGCGCGGTTCATTTCTGTGGAGTTTGCAATGAAGCACATAACCTCTCAAAGTCCTAACAGACTTACCACAGAAATTACAATTTAACATTTTGCCTACAGCAACTAACGTTAATGTGAGCTAAGCTAATGTTCGACACAATGTGACGAAAGACAATTACACTCAACTAGCAAAACTGACACATTTTGTAATGTTAAAGAAAACTAGCATTCACCTTTTAAGCGAGGGCAACACAAAACTGAAGAAAAGACCGCGTTTACTTACGTAGTCTTTAGCGTTGTGTCTCTCAGTTGCTCTCTGAAGAAAAAAAACACCGTCGCGCAGTTTGAAATGCGATGGATGGCTCCTGTGTGTGTGCGTGTGTGTGTGTGTGTGCGCGTCTCTGCCTCCGTCACTGGTCTGCAGCAGGTACTGCCCCCTCCTCCCTCTGCCCCCACCAGTCAGCTGAGAGCAGAGTGCACACAATATTGTCCACAAACTTGCTGCTGTTGTAACACTGCTTTGAAGTGTTACAACAGCAGACATGAGTGTTTTCATGCTTTCATGCTTGTAGAAAATTTACATCGGCAGTCACAAAACACCTTATTTCATGAAAAGAAGTTAAAAGGCGAATACACTTGCTCTGAATGCTGTCATTCATCAAGTTTCATGCTTTGCAGTGTTACAGCAGCAGAAATGAGTGTTTGCATGCTCCTGTGAAGAAAATGTACATCAGCAATCATAAAACACATTATTTCATGAAAAGTCAAGTCAAGTCAAATCAATTTTATTTGTATAGCGCCAAATCATAACAAAAGTTATCTCAAGACGCTTTCACATAGAGTAGGTCTAGACCATACTCTTTAAAATATTATTTACAGAGACTCAACAGTTCCTCCCATGAGCAAGCACTCGGCGACAGTGGCGAGGAAAAACTCCCTTTTAACAGGTAGTAACCTCGAGCAGAACCAGGCTCTGGGTGGGCGGCCATTTGCATCGACCGAGTTGGGTTAATAGGGGAGGAGAGAGGGGGAGAGGGGAGACAGAACAGGAGGAGAGACAACAAATCAGACTAATAATAAGAAGTGAGTGTGGAGCAGGAACATGGGAGCAGTAGACGGCCGGCAATCACAGATCCAGAATCTACAGCTCCAGGAGCGGAAATACCTGCAGAAAGTGAGAAGGCAAAAAAGCACAGAAAGCACAAGGACTACCAGGACGAAGTGGAGTTGGTAACCTGTATTAGTGGGATAGGAATGCGTACAGATAGAGAGGGAGAGGAAGAGAGAGAAGCTCAGTGCGTCATAGGAAGTCCCCTGGCAGTCTTAGCCTATAACAGCATAACTAAGGGATGGTTCAGGACTCACCTGAGCCAGCCCTAACTATAAGTTTTATCAAAAAGAAATGTTTTTAGCATACTCTTAAACCAAGAGAGGGTGTCTGCCTCCCGAACCCAAATTGGGAGCTGATTCCACAGAAGAGGAGCTTGATAACTAAAAAGACGCAAATATGAAGAAACTTGCTCTAAATGATGTTATTCAGCGGAAATTAGTGTTTTCATACTTTTGTGAAGAAAAATGTACATCAGCAGTCATAAAACACCTTATTTCATGAAAAGACACTCAGAAATGTGAAAACTTGCTTAAAATGATTTTATTCAGCAGAAATGAGTGTTTTCATGATTCTGTGAAGAAAATAAACATCAACAGTCAAAAAACACCTTATTTCATCAACAGAAGTTAAAAAATGAAGAAACTTGCTTTAAATGATGTAATTCATCAAGTGTCTTGCTTTGCAGTGTTAAAACAGCAGAAATGAGTGCTTTCATGCTTCTGTGAATAAAATCTACATCACCAGTCATAAAACATCTTATTTCATGAAAAGAAGCTCAAATATGAATAAATGATGTTATTCAGCAGAAATGAGTATTTTCATGCTTCTGTGAAGAAAATCTAGATCACCAGTTATAAAACATGTTATTTCATGATAAGAAGCTCAAATATGAATAAATGAGTTATTCAGCAGAAATAAGTGCTTTCAAGCTTCTTTGAGGAAAATATACATGACAAAACAGCTTCTGAATGAAAACACTCATTTCTGCTGTTCTAACACTGCAAAGTAAGAAACTTGATGAATAACATCATTCCAAGCAAGTTTCTTATTTTTTTTTAATCAAGACAGCAGAAGGTATTTTTTAGCTTCTTTTGATGAAAGAAGATGTTTTAATGCTGGTGATGTACATTGTAAAAATCGTAAAAAAAAAAAAAAAACGGTCAAATGACTGGCAGCAACGGCTGCTAAACCTAAATATAACATCAAGTAAAATATCATAATTCAAATGAAGTGCAACAACAATAAATTTACGGAAACCAACCAGAGAGGAGAACACCTTGGCACTGCTACACCACAGTCAGCAGGGCCTACCATGCTGTCCTCCGAGCTCCATTGGGAAACTCTGACCAATCATGGTCCACCTGATTCCTGCTTACAGGCAAAAGTTAGAGCTCTGCAAACTTGTGGCGAGGACATCAAAAACAGTGGACCAGTGAGGCTGTGGAGGATCTTCAGGCGTGCTTGGACTGTACTGACTGGGACTGTCACTAACAGTCTGGATGAGTTCACAGAGGCTGTGACGTCCTACATCAGCTTCTGTGAGGACAGCTGTGTACCATCACGCACCAGGGTGAGTTACAACAATGACAAACCCTGGTTCACAGCCAAACTCAGACAGCCAAGGTCGCAAAAGGAGGAAGCATACAGGAGTGGAAACAGAGGCAGGTTCAAAGAGGCCAAGTACAGGTTTAGCAAGGAGGTGAGAGGATCTAAACGACTGTACTCTGAGAAACCCCAACAACAGTTCTCAGCCAACGACTCTGCTTCTGTCTGGAAGGGGATCAATCCTGGAGAGGGACGTTAACAGACTATTTAAGACACAGAACCCCCGCAAAGCAGCTGGGCCAGACTCGGACTCTCCATCCACCCTGAAGCTCTGTGCTGACCAGCTGTCTCCAGTGTTCACTGATATCTTTAACACCTCACTGGAGACAAGCCATGTACCAGCCTGTGTCAAGACTTCCACCATCATCCCTGTTCCCAAGAAGCCAAGGGCCACAGGACTTAATAATCCGACCTGTCGCCCTGACCTCTGTGGTAATGAAATCATTTCAGCACCTTGTGCTGTCCCACCTCAAATCCATCACTGACCCACTCCTGGACCCACTACAGTTCGCCTACAGATCCAACAGGTCTCTAGATGATGCAGTTCACTTGGCTCTCCACTTCATCCTCCAACATCTGGACTCTGCAGGAACCTACGCCAGGATCCTGTTTTTGGATTTAAGCTCTGCCTTCAACACCATCATCCTGGCTCTGCTGCAGGACAAGCTCTCCCAGCTGAGCATGCCTGACTACACCTGCAGGTGGATCACAGGCTTCCTGTATAACAGAAGGCAGCACGTGAAGCTGGGGAAACATGTCTCTGACTCCAGGACCATCAGCACCGGTTCCCCTCAAGGCTGCGTTCTTTCCCCTCTACTCTTCTCCCTGTACACCAACAGCTGCAACTCCAGACACAAGTCTGTCCAGCTCCTGAAGTTTTCGGACGACACCACACTCATCGGGCTCATCTCTGGTGGGGATGAGTCTGCCTACAGGTTCCCACCTGTATTTGACCATCTGGTGACCTGGTGCAGCCAGAACAACTTGGAGCTAAACACTCTCAAGACAGTGGAGATGGTTGTAGACATCAGGAAGAACCCAGCCCCCACCTATCTATCTATCTATCACCCTGAAAGACTCCCCAGTCGACACTGTGGAGTCCGTCCCCTTCCTGGGCTCCATCATCTCCCAGGACCTCAAGTGGGAGCTGAACATCAGCTCCATCACCAAGAAAGCACAGCAGAGGATGTACTTTCTGCAGCTGAAGAAGATCAGCCTGCGATGATGGTGCACTTCTACACTGAGTCCATCCTCACTTCCTCTGGTACACTGCTGCTACTGCCAAGGGGACAAGGGCAGACTGCAGTGTATCATTCGCTCCGCAGAGAGGGTGATTGGCTGCAATCTACAATCTCTCCAGGACCTGTACGCCTCCGGGACCTGGAGGTGTGCAGGGAAGATTGTGGCCGACACCACGGACACAAACTGTTTGACACTCTCCCCTCTGGCAGGAGGCTGCAGTCCATCAGGACCAAAACCTCTCACCACAAGAACAGTTTCTTCCCGTCTGCAGTCGGCCTGATCAACAACGCCCGGGACCCCCATTGATACAGACCCTTATCCCCTCCCCAAACAGACATTAACGCAGACTCCCTGCGTAATGCACACTTGTGGACTACAGTTTATACTTCTGCACAGTTTTAGTTTGATTCATTATCATCTAAAAAAGGTATATTGCACACATTTAGTAATATTTTTTAATATTCTGTACTGTAAATTATATTTACTACTACTTAGCACTAGTACTCTAGTACTATAATACTACTCTATTTATACATACGCTGACCTTTGCACCTTGCACTACTTGTCTGTACTTGTCTGTAATTGTCTGTACTTGTTACGCACCAATACACCACAGAAAATTCCTTGTATGTGAAAACCTACTTGGCAATAAACCCAATTCCGATTCTGATGTTTGACCGTAATAAATTGGGAAGAATCTGTGAAATAACAGATAAACCTTTAAACACCTTCAATAAAGTGTTAACATATGCTCAAGATTGTTAAATAAGTTACATTTGGGAAGACAAAATAAAGTCTATAAAAATACTGTAGAAAACTGGTTTAAAGCATCTTAAACTTTAACTATCAGTGTTTGTGTTTAGATTTAATCTTTAAATATATGTAGAAGTACAATTTAAATATTTATTGATTCAGTTTTTGTTGAAATACAGTACAAACCTTAGATAAAATACAACATTCAATATTTAAAATAATGTACTGATTAAAAGTCTTTTAAAATTCTCATAAACTTTAAGCTTTAAGATTACTGTGAAATATCTTCAACTGAAAACATACTGAAGAAATACAAAATAAACTGATACATCTACAAGATTTTCATTGTTTCAAATAAAGTGGGGTTGGAAACTTGTTACAAATAAAGTACACACCACTATTAATTCTAAAACACTTTTATTTAATGTATTCAGATGTAAATTTACAATATCAACCAATTATTCACAACTATTGTTTCTTGAGATTGTATTTTCCAATTCCATTTTATATTGTTTTCCACAATATTCTCCTGAGCCCTGGAGGCTCGATATAGTTCTGATAATATACGTGGACAAACTGTACATTGTATTAATAAATAAAATCAAAAACATACCATAAAAGATCAATGAATCTGTACCAGCAGATAAAGAACAATCCTTCTCGAAACTGCCAGCAATCATTTGATCGATGGTGCATCTGGGCGGGTATAAAAAAAGGACACACTAAGATTCACTGAAGTCCTTAAAAAGTAAGATTTCATTTTTACCATTCTTTTAAACAAGCTTAAACAAACCTTATCTTAATTGTCTATATCAACATTTGCTGTTATGAGATAGGGCTGATATGACGATAACAAAGCGTCTATCATTTCATATTATGCTCTATCATCTATTTCATTGTATCTCAAATCACACTCTTCACGGCAATATATTTCAGCATTTTAATGATACTTTGTGTTCCCCATACGGCACTTCACTGAATTTACATATTGTGATATGTATCGTTATCTGGATATGAAATGGCCGATATTGGGAGATTAGATTTGGTCATATCATTTAGCCTTATTATGAGACATTCTGGCAATGGGAACACAGTATTACACTTGAGAGTAAATGTTTACCAGTTTAAACATGCACTTAAACGTCTTACCTATCCTGTCAGAAAAATGTCACAAGGATTCACAACATCAGACACAGATGAATCATGGTAATGTTCACCTTACTATGATACATCTGTGAAAGTAACCATCTAATAATTTAATGAACTCCAGCTGCGTTTATCCTGTTTTTACATGTCTGAGGGTAGAGGTGGGTGAAAAATCAAAAAATTAAAAAATGAATAAATAAAATCAATTCACTCGAGAATCTCGATTCTCATCTCCTACAATTAGGAATCAATTCACAAATGTCAAAAATCAATTGCGAGACAAATGTGAAGATTCAGATTCAAATCAGAGTGTTGCAGCAATCAGCAATAACAAAGAAGACCGGCTGACCAACACACACTGCAGCATTAAACTTTGAGGTGAAAAAAATAACTTGGTGCTCAGTTTTTGTCACCTCAAATGGTTTAGCACACAGCATAATATACTGAAAATAGTTCCCCTCCCTTTCTATTTAAAATCAGGAATCGGTTTTGATTCGAAAATAGATTATGATTTGATTCAGAATCTAATTGTAAGAATAATACTATATACATAAAGAACAATGTAAGGTTTAGAAATAGTGGTTAAAATTGACTAATATCTTATATACTGCAGTTACTGTGATGGAAATCTTAGAGCTGGTTCACTCTAACAAGAAGTTTCAGGAGACCTGGATGTCTTACACAGGAATATTTATACCTTGGTCTACCAGAGGCCAGAGCCAACTCGGCCTTCTCAGGCACACAGAGTGAGACAGGCTTTAACCTACAAGGGGGAAGTTTAACATACAAGAAGGAAAATTAATTCCAGTTCCCCCCCTTTTGATTGTAAGATCAACACTACCTACCATTATTTTTACCTTAAGAACAAATCAGGAACACCTTCAGAGTTGAATCATACTCGCTTACAATAACAATATTGAACATTCAATAAAACAAATAAACATGTGAATCCAAATTATACATGGACCATCAACCAATAACAATCTTCTTTCTTCAAGAACGTCGTAGAGAGAAACCAATCAGATTAAAGTTTACCAACTCTTATTGTGTATGCAAATACTGTATAAACTAATTCTTATTGCATCCAAAACATTCAAACATAGGGACGAACCTTACTGACTTTCAATGACTTACACATTACACATTATGAAAGTATCAAACATACTTCAAAACCTTAGTGTAACCTTAAGGTAAAACTAGAAACTCGAGCTCCACCCTATACAGTCCAACAGAGGCCTCTCTGAAGAACACTCTCAAGTGGTTAAAGATCTCTGAAACACTGTGAAGTGCTTTAAGATCTCCGACAGAGGTCACAGGTCACATGCACCTACACACAATAGGCCAAAATCCCACATTTATATGTTGACAAAATGGAACAATGAAACAAAGTTTCAAATCAATTTAAAATTGTGAAGGCTCTTTTAAAGTTGATTACAAAACATAGCAAAATAATCAATTAGTCATTAATTGACTCCCTTATAGGGTATCAAAATAAAAACAAAACACTCAAAACTAAACCTGTAAAATATCTGTGACAGATTCGCATTTCAACTCTTTACCTAGATATGTAGATGGTTTAGTGATTGTGACTCGACTCTCATCATAGCACAATATATGACTAAATTACAGTAACTCTGAGCACTTTAAAGAAATACAAGATATTACTTTAGAGTCCTTACTTTTCCAGTTTACATTTTAAAACTGACAGCTTGTCAAATTTATTGGTATACATTCTTCTTACCATGCTGGGATATCTATCTAGGATCTAAGAAAATCAATCTCTGGTGACTTCACTTATTTAAAGATTATGGATACCACAAACCCAAAACAATAAAATGTATAGAATAAACAAATGTATGTAGTGTAAACAATGTACAACATTTCATTCTTTTGGGCAGACCTTCCGTTGAGGTCTGGCGCTTTTAACCTTCACATCCAGAGGAAAATACTAAACAGAAATTATCTAAATTATAACAATCAATTATACGTGGAAATACAATACATAAAACATTACAGTTGATATTACTTTTTAGAATGATAGATGTTTTTTCTTTTTATTTACTCTTTACCTGTGTTGTCACAACAGCCCTCTGGTTTTCACTGTCAGAACCAGAATCATCTGAGTAACAGGATATCATATGAGCAAAGGATGAAATGTAGTTCAGAGGAATCTCAACTGTTTCAGACTTCACATTGTTTTTTAACCATAATGTTAACAGATTTTTTAGCACTGCCCTTCACTATGGCAGAGATACAGGTACACACTATTAGCAGTATAATTACAATTGTTACTAACATAAGGATGAAATGATCAAGTACATGTACTTCACGCAATTCTGCTACGCCTTGTATCGGCCTGGATTAAATCAGCTACAGTGTATCATGTGAACACTTTTCATAGATGGAAGAAGTAGTTAATTTTGGCACTTCTAGACAACTATGAGTTCCTACATTTTCAAACTTGGTCTGTGCGCAAGCTCTGTAGGGTCGGATCAGAGTCAACATAAAAACATACTGATTATACCATTATTCATGAACATCCAGCACCTGAAAGGTATTGAAACATCCTTCATTTATCTCAGGTTCCTACAGGGATAGTACAGTTATCAGTTCTACATTAGCAGAGGTAGACATCTCCCCCCGAACGGATTCAACTCAAACATTTACCTTTAGCATAGGCGCAACACTTTTATTTCACAATTACCTGGTCCTGTAATTGATGATCAGTTAGTCTATTCAAAGTTATTTCAATCATATGTCAAAAGGAACCTCTAGATTGTGTGAAAACTAGTACATTACAGGTATTGACACCTGGAGGTCAATATTATTATTTAACTTATGGCATCACAAAATTATTTATTTCTCTCTGTGATTCCGTAAGTGGAGGTGAGTGGTCACCTAGAAAATAACAACTGTGGTTAGTTTCATAAAATGGATTACCAAAATCATACCAGTCAAACATTTCCCAATCTTCTTTAGTGAATGGAATTGGATTTAGCATTGGCAAATGAGATTAAGATAGTGATTGTTAACATACCCAACCATTACATCAATTACTTCCATGCGCATAGTCCATCATTAGGCTGATGTTGTTTATTGCTATTCTAGGTTACCAAACGCTGTTTGTTGTTTTGCTCTGTATTGATGCTTCCATTTTAGTTGCTATCGTGTTTATGGATAAAAAGTAAGACAGCATGGATGAACTCATCATCTTCATCAATCTCAATGATTTTACAACTTTTTAACTCACCATGAACCCTTTGATAATTAACTTTCCATAATTTACAATCATGGTACCTTTTCAATTGTTTTTTGTAGTGAAACCCCATAGTCATGTAGTTCAGGAGTGTACCTCACTCTCATTACACTTGGCAAAAGCTCTCAACCAAGCTTGTATCATGCGTTGCCTGCAACCATTTACCTGTAGAGTAGAACTGCAGATATGCAACATAACAGTCATTCATCATACATCTGTCAGTAAAACAATGGGATCCATCTCTTTCGTCCAGATGAGAGCTGGGAGAACATGTCTTCTCATACTTTCTCACCATAACACTGTCTTTCTTCTTAGTTTACAAAAGTCCAGTAGGGTTTTTTTTGTAAATTTCTTTGTATGTTTGTGTGTTGAGAAGTGTTACTCGCTGCTAAGCACTGAGGTGCTCGTCGATTATTTTTCCATTTGCATTCAATTGACCCGAACACATTGGCCAAAGCGTGGGCCCGATCAGCAGAAAGAAGAAGAGGAAGAACAACCCCTTCACTCGCCATGGCTTTTCACATCGGTAGCCGTTGGGGAAGCCGATCTGCACCTTGAAGCATGGATCCATTCTGCTTTGCCCTCGACATTAAGCGCGGTCCTGATATCAGCAGCTCCTGGAACAGACATTTCCACCTAGGACACAAAAACAACTCGTCCAAAGATTTGATTAGTACCAACTCACCCACCTGAAACAGATGAATAGGCTCCTCTGACAGTTCTTTATTGGTGTTATTTTAAAACATACAAATGAAACTTTCTTAATATTTCTGTTAGTCTTTTAACATATTTTTAATTTCCTTTCGTTCTTAATTTCCCTTCGGAGATGAATAAAGTAATCTATCTATCTATCTATCTATCTTCCTATGCCCATCAGTCCACAGCAGAGTAACTTTGTACATCTTATTAGATCATATTTTTCAGTTAAAAGTTTTTATGACTTTTTCCCCGTTTAATTATTTTGCAGTCACTCTGAGATTCTCCTAGACGTGAGATTCTCTTAGTTCATTGATGTTATTCATTATTTATTTATCAATTTTCTCTCCTTTTTTTTTATCTTTGCTTATAGCCTAGTTATTGTTACCCTGTGGTTTCCAATATTGTATTCTCTTCCAATGGGAATGGTGTATCACACCATCTACCCCCCACGCTCCCACAAGCAGTCTCTTCTCACCCCGGGAGTCGATTACGAGGTAGACTTCTGGATTTTGGGCAAACCCTCACCAGCTGCTCGCTGATCACTTGTGTAGCAGGTGGACGGAGGACAGTATGAGTTAGGATCCCAGATAAAGAACGAGATAAAGATCTCTTTACAATATTGTCACACTTTACTTTCAGAGTTTCAGAGTATTGGCTCAATTGCATCAATCAAAAATTGACATTTTAGACCTGTTGTCATTATTGTTTCAGCAATCTCTCTTTAATAATTCACTAAAGTCCTAGTATTGTTACTTTTTTTTTTTTTTTATCTTTGCCACTAAGGCTGTCACTGTTCATTCCCTGAAAAGATTATTCTCCCAATGGTCATGCTTCAATCATCTTTGAAAGAAGCATAAGTTGAAGAAATAAACATTTTATTCCTTTAATAGGATATCTACTATAGTGTATGGAGAATTATAGTTATTCATTTACCTATTTTTCTTTCAAACAACTTTTATTGTTATTTTGTCCAAACTATTGCTCTATCCTCCTTTATGTTAAAAGAGGGGCCTTTTTGTACATGTGTGAGGCCGTGTGAAACTTAGGTTAACACATCGAACAAAGACTTAGCGATGAGTTAAGCACAGCTTTGTTTAGTAGCATTGAATGCTAACGCAGTACCTTTAAGATATTTCTCATTTATTAACGGAATCAGTGTCACCCGTGTGTGCAGCGCTTTTTTGCACTATGCAATTATAAAAGATAAGAAATTACTTCAAAAGTTTGATACAAGAGCTGAGTGTAAGGTAGTCCTTGTGCTTTCTGTGCTTTTTCGCCTTCTCACTTTCTGCAGGTATTTCCGCCTCTGGAGCTGTAGATTCTGGATCTGTGATTGCCGGCCGTCTACTGCCCCCATGTTCCTGCTCCACACTCACTGCTGCAGTTGTTATTATTATTAGTCTGATTTGTTGTCTCTCCTCCTGTTCTGTCTCCCCTCTCCCCCTCTCTCCTCCCCTTTCAACCCAACTCGGTCGATGCAGATGGCCGCCCACCCAGAGCCTGGTTCTGCTCGAGGTTTCTACCTGTTAAAAAAAAGAGTTTTTCCTCGCCACTGTCGCCAAGTGCTTGCTCATGGTGGGAACTGTTGGGTCTCTGTAAATAATATTTTAAAGAGTATGGTCTAGACCTACTCTATGTGAAAGCGTCTTGAGATAACTTTTGTTATGATTTGGCGCTATACAAATAAAATTGACTTGACTTGACGTTTTTGTTTACTAGACGATATCATAAAACCAAATTCATGGGTCACACCAAAATATCTTGAATCGATGTACATGGTGGCAGTCTGGCTCTCACGTAGTTCAAGGTTCAAGTTTATTGTCATATACTTGATAACAATGCAAACTTCATTATCAGTAATGAAATTGTTGGCGAACTCAACGTTACCTAAAGAATAGTAAACTACACTAAAAAGAATAACATTCATGATCATCATAGTTGTGGGGCAAACAACCTAATGTAATGCCAAGAGCCAAGACCAAGACAGATATGCGATGTAGTACTAATATAAATTGAAATGGCTAGTAGAAGATAATGTAATCAGTAGTTATCCTTCTTCTTAAAGTACAAAGTGTTTTGAGCATAGATGACCAATCACTGTGGTATGTGTATGCCATTTAATAAAGTGTACTATAATAATTATGCTCAAAATAATAATTATTTGTTAGGCTGCTGTAATAATGCTAAAATACAGGCATGTGTTAGTGCCTACAACCTAGCTCATTAACCAGATGTTCAAGGAGGCGATGTCACCTCTATTCGTCAAATATTTCATGAGGAGAATAGAGTCTGTTTACATGCTTTCTCAAAAGCAACATGCTTCCATCAGGTCAACAAGGCCATCAAGGTCTCTCTTTATCTCTGATGCCTATATTTGGTAGGTGAGTCAGAATTAAATGCACCACTATGTAAAATTTAAACTCATGATTAATGAGGCCAAATAAGAATTCACATTAGTCAAAATTGGTACAATTTTATTAACAGCTCATTCTCAGCGCCATTCTCCAGGTTTGTTAGTTTTAAGGATATAAATGTAGGTGGTTTACTTTAGAGGCAGGTGTTAGAACACCTTGCTCTAGAAAAGAGTCAATAAAAGGTTTAATGCCTTTAATTTGTTTCTTGAAGTAGGTGATGTTGCTTAATGCGTGGCAAAACTACATTCAGTTCCAAAATCTATTTATGTGGAAGAACTTAAATTACAAATTCATCAGTTTCAAACAAAGCCCATAATAAACTTTTGAGACAACAGTTTTAATTACATGAAAAATGTTCAAATTAAAGTTTGAATCGTCTCTGCTGCATGCAAAACTAACAATCGCTCTGTGTCTGTAATGGAATGTAAACAACCCACAGAAGCAGCAAGGGATGTGTGTTCCTGTGTGTGCTATCAGACAGTCTAAGTTCCACATCACAAGGTTAACAGTGTGTGGGACTGACTGAAAAAACAACAAAATGTTACTGCATAGCAAAATGGAGCAGCGCCAGATGCAGCCGGAGCTGGTGCTGTTTAACCAGAGTTTGACCCTCACACAAAGTGAGCAGAGACGACAGCAGATTAAATCAAACTGGTCAAAATACTTTTAATTACTTAAAATAATGTCATTAGGAATCTCTAAATATAAATCCAGTAAAACTCAACAATCAAAGCACACAAAGCATCTCTGCTAATAAAAACTCAATGAAGAACGATCATAACAGCTAAATCGAACTGATATTTGCTATCAGTCTGGCTTGTTTTTTCTTACATATTTAACTGCAAAATAAGCAGTAAGGAAACAAATGATTTCATCCTTCTAGTCTACCTTTTACCTCTTACCTACCATTCCTGCAGGCATGCGTAACAAAAACAATCTTCCTTCCACATTTTGTCTGTCGTCCACAAACGATTGAGTCAGATTTCTGAATTATTAAAAATTAAACCCGAGACTTCCGGTTGAGCGGTGAGAGGAATAGCGGGATAGTTCGTAGCTCCTACCAGTCGGAGACAAATGAACACCCCCCCAACTAACGATAAACCAAATTCAAATAGAAGTTACGAGGGATGAGTGGGGGGACGCGTCAGAAAGGCCGAAAAAATCTGAAAACGCAGGAAAAGAGTTTCGTAATGGAGGCAAGCAGTGAAGCAGGGGGTAATGGCGGCGAGGCATTAGCCAAAGATGCTACGCCAGCACTACACAAATACCTGTCGGACATCACTAAAGAAATCCGTGAACTCAAAGAAGAAATGAAAAACGACATAACGGCCCTCGACACGAGCTTCAAACAGGAATTTGCCAATTTTAAAGAAGACGTGAACAACAAGCTTAAGGCAAACAAAGACGAACTACAGGACCAGAAGAAAAGTCTCAACGAGGCACAAACATGCATCGAGGAACTCGAGACATTCAACATGGAAGCTAAAGACGCTCTGTTGACAACCCTGCGCGAGCAGAGAAAGCTACAGGACAAGCTAACCGACCTCGAGGGAAGGTCCAGGAGGAACAACGTGCGGATATTTGGAGTCCCAGAGGGCTCGGAGGGGGACTCGGTCATCCGCTTTGTCGAGGAGCTGCTACAGAGAGAGCTGACTCTGCCAGAGGGGACGAGCCTGCTGATTCAACGAGCACACCGAGCGGCAGCGAGGAGACCCAGGCCCGGTGAGACCCCGCGGTCCATAATCATAAACTTTCTCCGGTTTGACACAAAGGAGATGATATTAAGGAAAGCCTGGCAAAAACGGGTTAAACTGGGGAACTCGCCTCTGTACTTTGACAACGACTATGCGGCCGAGGTGGTACAGAAACGCAGAGCCTATATGGAGATTAAAAAGACCCTCAAGGATAAAGGCATCCGGCTCCAAACGCCCCTGACCAGGATCAGAATCCACTGGACCGACGGACCCCAGCTCTACAACAGCGCGCAAGATGCAGCGAAAGAGATGAGGAAAAGGGGAATGGACGTACAGATGAAGGAGGCTGACGAGGAGCGCATGATGGAGGAGCGGATGCAGGCGGCATCACCATGGCAACGCGTCGGGGAACCAGGGGCACGTGGTGGATTAACTCAACACACGAGAGGAAGGCTGCAGGAGTTCAGGACAGCCGAGGATGGAGAAAACATCTGATTGAAATGGGAGATCCAGACGTGAATAAAGTTTCATCTTAAAATAAGTATGAATCACCACCATATTCTAGCTGTATAGTACAGCATGTTAATGAACAGGACCGGAAATTTCTGAGTAAAAGAGACAGAAAGGAGGAGGGAAAAGACATTTTTTATTATTTTTTAGTGTTGGCTTTTGTATTCATTTATTCATTTTTGGTTCATAAACACAGAGGGTGGCTTTGTGGTAATGTATCCCTGGGAAATGTCAGGGTTGGGGGGGAAAAGGATGGGGAAAAAGAGACTAAATCATTGCAATACCCCAGGAGATTATATTTGTTTATCCATTTACTTACAGATACAGAGTTTATATGCTAGGATATGGCTTGCCTCCCACTACTAGGCCTTTCATACGTTTCTTTTAGACTGGTAGAGTGGGAATGCAGAGAAATGTTGGACACTACTAGAAGGCAAAGGGGACTCTATGCAGGACCTCTATCCACCTCTAGTGAGGGGCCCCTCCATAACTGGGGGACCTTCCCCTCTCCTTCCAACAGGGGCACGGGCATGATTGAAGAGGCCCGTTGTTATCGGAAGCATTGTTTTGGAGTTAGAGTTCATATTGTTGTTCGAGTTACAGGTGTCAGTGGGAGAGAAGGGGGAAACTTAAAGAATGGAGGAGATGCAACATAGCCAACTTAAAGTGGTGGCTCTGAATGTGAACGGGTTAAGTAATCCAATGAAAAGAGGGAAGGTCATAGCAAAACTAAAAAAAGAAAGAGCACAGGTTAGTTTTCTACAAAAAACACATTTGTCGGATCAGGAGCATGAAAAATATAAAAAATTGGGATTTAAAAAAAACATACTATAGCTCATACAAAAATGGGAGGAAAAGGGGGGTAATGATTTTGATCCCAAATGGAATAAAATTTGAGACCTTAAAGGAAATTAAAGATAAAGAAGGAAGATACATTTTGGTTAAGGGGAAAATTGAAAATCAATTAGTTACACTCGTCAGTGTCTATGCACCTCCGGACAGTGATAAGAGTTTTTTCAAGAATTTATTTAAAATTGTTGCTCAAGAAATAGAAGGGATACTGATATGTGGAGGGGACTTTAACAATACACTGAATCAGGATTTGGACACAACTAATGCAAAGAAAAGTAGCAAAATTCAAGTGTCCCGATACTTAAATACTGTATTAACAGAGCTGGGAATTTCAGATGTCTGGAGGGAACTACATCCATTCGAAAGGGACTTCACGTACTACTCAGCTCCCCACTCAGTCTATACAAGGATAGATTATTTTTTCATGAATACAGCAGATAGATTTAGAATAGTGTAAGATTGGAGTAGCAGACCTGTCAGATCATTGTATTGTCCACCTGACACTGAATATGAACAGCAGGAAAAGGAATACAGTATTGAGAATGAATGTTGGTGTACTAAATAATCCAGGATTTGTTGAGGAGATCAAAACAGAAATAAATACATACAGGGAAGAGAACGATAATGGGGAGGTAGATTTTACTACTCTATGGGATGCCATGAAAGCAGTTTTGCGGGGAAAACTAATATCTCGAGCAGCATACAATAAGAAAGCTAGGTTGAAATTATATCAGATGAAGATGGAAGAGCTTAAAAAATTAGAGCAACAACATAAAGACTCGAATGATGCAGGTTTACTCCAACAAATCAAGGAAGTGAGGACAAAAGTGAATGAGATACTAGGAGACGAAGTGGAAAAGAAATCTAGACTTCTAGGCAGACTTATTATGAATCAGGCCCCAAAGCCACAAAATTACTAGCTAGGCGAATAAGGAAACAGCAACTCATGAATACAATCCATAAAATTAGAGATCCCACAACCAATTCACTAGAATTTGAACCAGGAAAAATAGAAAAAGTTTTTGAAAAGTACTACAAAAAGCTGTATACACAACCACACTCAGCGGACGAGGAAGCAATAAGAAACTTTTTAAGTTCATTAGATCTACCAACAATAGGAGAGAAACAAAATGAAAGTTTAAATTTGTGTATCACAGCAAAGGAACTGGAAGAAGCCATTAATAAGTTAAAATCAAATAAAGCCCCCGGGGGGTGACGGCTTCCCGGCGGAATGGTACAAAATGTTTAAAAAGGAATTGGGTCCAATGTTATTAGCAGCATTCAACGAAACCTTAGAAAAAAAAAAAGATCCCCCCCTCTTGGAAAGAAGCCATAATTACGGTGATTCCCAAGGAGGGGAAAAGATAAGGAATTCTGTGAAAATTATATGCCTATATCAATATTAAATTGTGAGTGTTATAAGATATATACAACCATCCTAGCTAAGAGACTCGAAACTTTTATGACAGAACTAATTAATGAAGATCAATGTGGTTTTATCAAGGGGCGACAAACACAAGATAATATAAGGAGGACTTTACATATAATTGAAGAAGTACAAAAAAAGGGAGAAAGTGCACTGCTGCTCAGTTTGGACGCAGAAAAAGCTTTCGATAGCGTCAGTTGGAAATTTTTATATCTTACTTTAGAAAGATTTGGCTTTAATACAGACTCAGTAAACATTATTAAAACACTTTATCAAGACCCGAAGGCTAGAATTAAAATAAATGGCAGTCTCACTAACTGGTTCAAACTGGAGAGATCTACTAGACAGGGCTGTTGCTTATCGCCAACTCTCTTTGCAATCTTCATAGAGCCTTTGGCCCAGGCAATAAGAGAAGACGAGGTGCAGATGATGTTATGATCATTCTAAAACAACCAGATGTCTGTCTTCCAAGACTTATGGAAAGACTGGATTCATTGTATTACTTGTCAGGTTATAAACTCAATGTGACAAAAACACAGGTACTACCCATAAACTATACCCCACCCCAAGCCATTCAACAAATATATAAATTCAAATGGAAAGCAAAAACAATAAAATACCTAGGAGTAAGTATTAGTAGAAGCTTAACAAAACTAAACAAATTAATTATGGGACTCTAAATCAAGAAATTCAAAAAGATATGGAAAGATGGTTGGCGCTAATATTGGATTTTAGTTCCAGAATAGAAATCATAAAGATGAATGTCTTACCGAGGATTTTATATTTATTTCAATCATTACCAACAGAAATCCCCACATCACAATTCAAGGAATGGAACAAAAAAATCTCACACTTCATCTGGGGGGGGGGCAGGATAAAGTATGCAACTCTTCAGATTCCCAAAGACAAAGGCGGACTAGCCCTACCAAAGCTCTTAGAATATTATGCCGCCCAGACTCGACCTTTGGTGTATTGGTGTGATCCTGAATATACTGCAAGGTGGAAAGATATTGAATTAAAAAGAGAGGGATGCCATATCCAAAGTATGATTGCAAACAGGGACATGTTTAAAAAATTTAAGAATATGCTTGATCCAATTACTAGATTCACTCTGGAAATCTGGTTCATAGTGATTAGGAAATACAATTTAGAAAGGGAAATCAAGATTTTGAGCTGGCTGACTTGTGATTCTAAATTTAAACCAGGGACAATGGATAGTAGTTATGAACAATGGATAAACAAGGGAATTACAGCAATATGTACAATAATTGATCGGGGGAAAATTAAAAGCTTTCAAAAACTGAAGAGGGAATATGGACTGGAGGATTACGATCAGTTTAGGTAATTACCAAGTTAGAGACTTCTTTGAGAAAGAAATAAAACCAGATCTTCCCCAGGAGCTGAATAAAGTAACTATAACACTGTGTAATGCATATAGAAACAATACTGGAAGAGTGGTTTCAACACTGTACCAAGGTCTAGAGAAGAGCAGAGGAACTTCTACACTGTATGTAAGAGACAGATGGGTAAAAGAAAGTAAAATGCCATTAACTGAAGAGGACTGGTTTAACATATGTGATGTACAGCGAACCACCACCAGCTCCAGGATGTGGAAAGAATTTTGCTGGAAAAATATGATCAGGTTCTTTATTACTCCCAAAACAAAGAGCAAAATTACAACTACACAACAAACATGCTGGAGACGGTGTGGAGAGCAGAATGCAGGTCACACTCATGTTTTTTGGGAATGTACTAAAATGAGAAATTATTGGAATGATGTGTGGGTAGAATTGAAAACAATACTGGGATATGAACTACCAAAGTCATGTGAGATATTATACCTGTGTAACCTGACAAGGAAAAATGTACAATATGAAGACGAATATCTGGTAAAAATTCTGCTGGCTGCGGCCAAGAAGGCAATCACCAGGAAATGGGGTAGAGAGGACCCCCCCACTCGGAGGAACTGGCTGGACACAGTTGAGGAGATAATCAACATGGAAAGATTTACGTATATATTGAGACTCCAGCAAACAAAATTTGATAAGAAATGCGAAAAATGGACAGACCACAAATCTCAAAGCAGAGACACCACCGAAAACTTGGACTGATGTCAGAGACATTTGAGGATTATTATTAAGAACATGTACCCCACTGACGCTGTAATGTGTTCTTTAATGTTGTTATATACTGAAAATTAATAAAATCTGAGTTTTAAAAAAAAATGAAACCCGAGGTGCATCAAAATTGCTACTGCAAATTCCCGCTAAATAAATCTCCAACGTTTACTATTCAGACGCTAGTCTAAAATCCACCTTTTTATGCTCTATAGCCGTTATCACAACTCTGATGATTGCCTAAGTCATTTTATGACTTCATCTATAGTTTCTCACTTGGTATACCTACCAAGCTCAGCAAGCTCATGACTTGCCCGTAAGTGACTGAGGTTGTGAGACGACCAGATTTATCCAGCATTTTACATCTGACACCTACTCAGACATTGTGCTGTCTGAATTACATGTTTGAGGTTTAATGATAAGACAGTTCATCAGGTGATTGAGATAAGTGCAACCCCGAAAGTTAACATCTTGTGTACACAATAATATTCGGCGCTTAGGCATCTGTGCCAGCAGCAAAACAGAGCCTTTCATTTCCCGACGGACACAGACTCACCACCAGTCTTGATGAACCGAAACAAACCTCTCTGTGCTTACCACGGAACGTCTTCCCACGGGCTTAACCTCACTGTGGGTCTTGTCTGTGTCGGGCACAACCATCAGTTGCCCCGGAAGAAAACCACCAATTTGTGATGCTGTGGAGTAAATTCCTCACCGCAGTCTTTTCTCTTGTCAACCGTTGCTGTCCTAGCAACGGCATAGCCTCTCTAAAAAACACAAAAACAGAGTACATTCAGAAAGAATTAGACCCCTTCACTTCTTTACACATTTTCTTATGCAAAAACAGGCACACTGCAAAGAACAGCCTTGCTAGATTCAAATGAGTCCTGACACACATCAGTCCAGACAAAGTGGCTGGAAGGGCTTACCAAGCTAGTGAGGAGTGCAACTACACTAGCAAAATTCTTACAGAACCCCCGATAATAACCACACATCCCCAGAAACCGTCGGAATTGCCGCCGTGTTTCTGGCACAGGGAAGTCCAGAATAGCTTGGACTTGTTTTCCCAGATAGGTGACAACAGCTTTACCGAACTCACATTTGGCCAGATTCAGAGTCAAGAAAGCACTCTCCAAACGACTGAATATTTCTCTCAAAGTTTCTACATGCTCAAACCAGGTGGAAGAATAGCACACAATGTCATCTAGGTACACCTCACAGTTTGACACCAGAAAGAACCGTACTCATTAGCCTTTGAAAAGTGGCAGAAGCATTTCTCTACCCAAAGGGCATGACTGTGTACTGGAGGAAATGGTCAGGAGTGACAAAAGCTGAGACCTCAGATGCACGCTTCGAAAGGGGCACCTGCCAATAACCCTTTGATAGATCTAACTTTGTAACGTACTTGGCTGACCCCACTCTATCGACACAATCATCCATACGCGGGAGAGGAAATTAATCCGGCTTAGTAAAGGCGTTCACTTTGCGGTAGTCGTCACAGAAACGAGGAGTTTGGTCAGATTTTGGAACCAGGAGCGAGGGGGAGCTCAACAGACTGGAGATTGGAGATATTGGAGATACTCAACTTCCTTCTACATTGCAGCCCGCTTCACTGGGTTAACACAATATGCGTGTTGCTTAATAGGCTTGTGTCCACCAACATCTATGTCATGTGCCAAGACTGTAGTTTGTGTAGGTTTATTGCCAAATAAGGGTGCATGGCAACGAATCAGGTGACCTATCACTTCTGGCCGGCTCAGGTAACACAGATGCTTCTCAATATCATCCAAAAACGTAGAATTCTCTAAGCGCATACACAGAACTGAAACAGGTTGCCCACGCAACCCGTCCTCCTCAGGGCTGCAGCTCCTCCTTTTTTGCATGTACTGGCATTTGCACATCAAATAGGTTAGCAATGAGCATCAAGTCAACCTTCTTACACTTGTTTAACTGTTGTAATAAATGATTTCTTACAAAACTATCCAAATCAAACTCCATCACATACGGCGAAAACTAACCGAAGAAAGAACGGACCAGCCCCCAATTTATGTTACGCCCGGCCTAGGGGAAACCTTAGCGTAGCACAAAAACCTCCCCCTCTTTCCCCACTCCCAAGGAAAACTTTTGCCACAGCAGATGGTTGATGCAGATGGCCGATGCAGATGGCCACCCACCCAGAGCCCGGTTCTGCTCGAGGTTTCTACCTGTTAAAAGGGAGTTTTTCCTCGCCATTGTCGGCAAGTGCTTGCTCATGGTGGGAACTGTTGGGTCTCTGTTGGCTATACAAATAAAACTGACTTGACTAGATGCAGTCCAAAATAATTAATTTACTAATGGCTATTTGTACTAAGCATCGGGGTGAGCATGGCCCAAAACAATCTATAATATAACTTACTTACCTTATCAACAAAGAAAACAAAAGACAGACAGGCAACTTACCTATCTCCCTAACATAAACAGGAGAAAACACAACCAACAAAAAAAGGCTTCTCTACCGCTACCCAGACTGCTCTTCTAATGTTCATTCACATTAAAGCTAGGTCACCATCAGACACAACAGAGCACAAACTGGTACTGCACTGCACGGCATGGCAAAGCCCGGTTGGGAGTCAGGAAACAGGAAGAGAGAGAGCCAGTCTCAGCAGGTGCTATTTTATCTTAGATGTCATCAGTCTTCTGTCCAATCATCAGCCAGCAACCCACATCCTTAAGAAACACAAACGTTTGGACTCACTGGCATATGACTTCAGGTCATAACAAACAGTCTTATGCTAAAATCATTTATATATTTTTCCCCCTCATCAATCTACACTGAAGACTCCATAATGACAATACAAAAACAGAATTTTAGAAATGTTTGTTTGCAATTTTATTAAAAAGGAAAAACTAAAACAAAACATTGACATAAGTATTCAGACCTTTTAACTCAGTGCTTAGTTCAAGCACTTTTGGTAGCCATTACAGCCTCAAGTCTACTTGGGTATGACGCAACAAGCTTTGCACACCTGGATTTGGGGATTTTCTGCCATTCTTCTCTGCAGATCCTCTCAAGCTCTGTCAGGTTGTATGGGGACCGTCGGTGGACAGCCATTTCAAGAATACCTAAAACAAGTGAACAGATTAAAAACCTAGGAGTAACC
The DNA here is from genome assembly GCA_031216445.1 of Lateolabrax maculatus. NCBI lineage: Eukaryota > Metazoa > Chordata > Actinopteri > Acropomatiformes > Lateolabracidae > Lateolabrax > Lateolabrax maculatus. Next base: position 21,635,724 of record CM062200.1, read on the forward strand.
ATGGATGGTGCACTCAGTTTTAAGGATCATATCAATGGCATCACTAACGTTGCTTTTTTCCGATTTCCAAAATTAGAGGCTTATTTTCCTAGTCTGACTCAAAGAAACTCATGGATGGATTTGTCACGAGCAAGCTGGACTATTGCAATTCTCTGTTTATGGATCTTCCTAACAAAAAAAACCATAGAATACAATTTATCGAGAACTCAGCTGCACGAGTACCGACCAGGGCAAAAGAAGAAAAATCAGACCACATAACTACAGTCCTCCGAAACCTTCACTAGGTACCTGTTGTTTTGCTGGTCTGTCACCGCATCCCGTCACTGCCACTCGGCAGGTGGGTTGGGCCAAGAGGACCCTGCAGTACCTGCCAGGAAGGCAGGGAACCTGCTGAGCTGTGGTATCTTCTGTTGGAAGCCGCAGCGGGATCCTCTGCCAGCTTCCTCTCGACCCAACCCGCCCACCGAGCCGCCTCTCAAACAACAGCATCAGTGGCAATGACGGGGCACGGTAATACTGTTGTAGTTGGATAGAAAGTAAATAGTTCCAACATGAAACTGCTCACAACAAGTTCTTTGGATTATCTTGAGTAACCGGGTCACGGCTCCTGGAAAGTGCTGTTGAGGTTTTCAAATGTATTTCTTTGGTGCTTTGATTACCACAGGCCAAGTGCAATCTACCTCCATCCCATTAGAGCAAAGGCTGACATCTCTACAGCCAATATCTCAAAAACTCACATGCAACTCACACCAAAACAATCTAGATGGACAAATAACACTACAGGTAGGAGGAAAAATTTGTATTTCTGATTTTGGGGTGAACTGTTCCTTTAAAGAATGGAACAGTTTGCCTGCTGATCTTAAACTTGCCCAACACTTTGTTCTTTTAAACATAACTAACAAACTTTCTTTTCAGTCAAGCATTTTCTCAAATGAACACACCATATTTGTACAATATGTATATGTGTATGTATGCATTGATGTTTCTTTTTATAAACACATTTTTGCTGTTTTATTTTGTACAGTACTTTGAACTGCTTAAGTTTGAGACGGTGCTATACAAATAAAATTTGAAATGAATTTGAACTTGGTTTCATGAAACAAATAAGTAAGAACAAATCCAAACTCTGTATGCCTTGCCTCTGTTTTTGCTAACCTGTCCCTGGGTTTAATTCTGCACCCCACCATTCGGTAATAGCTTGTCATGTGTGGCTCCTCAGCCGACCGCACTGCTGTGGGTCCTTTGCTGTGTGTACAGTTGGACACAGTGAAGAATATTGTAATTATAACTCAGAGCTATTACCTTGGAATATTGGACATGCTTCTCATTAATTAATAACTTCCATAGTGTTGAGAAATCCGTAACTACACTCAGTATCTTTAATCTATTATTTTTTTCTGGTTCAATAAATATTACAGTACTCTAGAACAGTCTAATGTGTATGCCTATTGTAGTGTGCTACAATCAGTTTACAGATGCAGTGATTGTCAATTTACCATACCACCAATGACACCGGTTGCTAACTATGTACATTGAATTTCTTGGGGAGGTTTATGGTATCTACCATCTGCCCTACATACCCACAACAATGTTTATATCGTGTGTTTGGATGTGTGAGGAGTTGTCTAACAATATACACAATGTTTGTGGAAGTTCACATTTTGGATGACAGACAAACACAAAAACTAAGATTGTAGTTCTTGTTTTACAGCATAACAATCATCTGTCTGTCTCACACACAAAACATTACGTCACCTCTCAAATTTGTTCACTTCCACCAGTGCTAAACATTACAATAACATTGTAACTAAATAAATTATAGCTATAGTATTATTAGTTATCAAGCTCCTCTTCTGTGGAAACAGCTCCCAATTTGGGTCTGCTAAAAACGTTCCTTTTTGATAAAGCCTATAGTTAGGGCTGGCTCAGGTGAGTCCTGAACCATCCCTTAGTTATGCTGTTATAGGCTTAGACTGCCGGGGGATTTCCTATGACGCACTGAGCTTCTCTGTCCTCCTCTCCCTCTCTATCTGTACGCATTCCTATCCCACTAATACAGGTTACCAACTACATTTCTTCCTGGTAGTTTTTGTGCTTTCTGTGCTTTTTTGCTTTCTCACTTTCTGCAGGTATTCCGTCTCTGGAGCTGTAGATTCTGGATCTGTGATTGCCAGCCGTCTACTGCCCCCATGTTCCTGCTCCACACTCACTGCTGCAGTTGTTATTATTATTAGTCTGATTTGTTGTCTCTCCTCCTGTTCTGTCTCCCCTCTCCCCCTCTCCCCTCCCCTCCCCTCCCCTTTCAACCCAACTCGGTCAATGCAGATGGCCGCCCACCCAGAGCCTGGTTCTGCTCGAGGTTTCTACCTGTTAAAAGGGATTTTTTTCCTTGCCACTGTCGCCAAGTGCTTGCTCATGGTGGGAACTGTTGGGTCTCTGTAAATAATATTTTAAAGAGTATGGCCTAGACGTACTCTATGTGAAAGCATCTTGAGATAACTTTTGTTATGATTTGGCGCTATACAAATAAAATTGACTTGACTTGACTATAGCTACATAGGTTAACTGAGCAACATGACATTATTAATGCCATGACAAAGATTTGCTGCAAACAGAACATACAAAACCTTACCACTAAACCACATTCAATATTATGTTTTGCTAGCCTGGGAACCAGACGAATCTGCAAGCTCGTTTAATTTGCTCTGGGAGATATGTCTGGCCCCTCTCCCATTCGAGGTGATTTTCTTGGTACTGGAAGCATCGTTCAATTGAAATTAGACTAACCCTTAATGAAATGTAAATATCACAAATAACTTTAAATGCAAATAACTATTTAGTTATTTAGTAATTCAAACAAATTCAATTTTTGATTTACAGTCAATTTTGTAATACTTATTACTCACCCCGAGTTGTCATCTGAAACACGGACGAAGAATGAGGACCTGGGAGGATGCATGACGAGGGAAATGACGAGTGAATTACAGGCAGGCTGGCGGTAGCAGTCTGGAGGAAGTGATAGCTGAGCGGGTTATTCTTCCAATGAGCCAGGGAGTGTTTCCTGGTCCTCTCTGCCTAACAGTGCACATGACAGTTTTCTCAGTTATTTTACTCACCCTAAAAGGTCCTTTTCTTTATAATGTAGTTTGTTTGAGCTTAAATCTAGTTCACAACATGAACACACTAGCAACACACAGTAACATTAGCTGCTACTATATTGACATAGATACTAGCATGGCTAGCGCGCCGACGCGCTAACGCGCTAATCGCGGTTAGCGCCTCACTTTGTGTCTCACACTACAACTTAATGAAGCAGTAACGTTACGAAGGTATTTACCTTATGCAGGTTGCAACATGTCCGTTACCCTTTGGTGAATGTCTTCATGGAAAAAGGCCCGTTGACTTTCAGCAGCTTTTGCAACTTTCAAACTGCTCAATGGTTATTCTGTCTCAGTAGCCCCTGGCTTCACTCTTCGGGGTCGCCTTTACATCCCGCCCATCCACCTTTCCGATTGGGCTGCCAACTTAGTAACAACCAATGAAATTAACAAAATGTGTGTTTGTGTAATTAATACAGACCCACCGCTTGATGAAGTTAACCCTGTAAGACCCAAATATAGAAAAAAATTAGCAAAACATTTTTTGACCTCCCAGATATTGTTTTAGGAGGCCTCTGATGTAGAAATTAAAGAGTTTACGTTTTAGTAAGTTTTTAGGAAAATGTTGTAAATTTGCAGCGTTGGGCATTGTTGGGAGCAGAACTTCTGTGTTTGTACTCACTTTGTCTGAACAGATATACAGAACATTTAAGCATTCATACATATGAACACATACATTCATACAATACTGTCTGGCAGCCTATTATGCTCTCTACTTATCATACTAAAGGAACACATGCATCCCCCCCAGAGCACTTACAGGTTCACATTCAAGACCATTCGCACCTGTCCCTGAACAATGCAACAGACATCCCAAGAATTCCAGAACATTCAGAATCTGTTTTTCTATCTCCTAATGCTTCTAACTGCTGCTTGGGCAACACTGAGAAAAATAGCTCAGGATCATTTAGAAGTTAAAAAACAAAGAAAAAACTACAAAGATACAGGGAGTTTGAAATACTGCTATAGATGCTGGAGTTTCAAATATCCCATACAATTTATTCATGTGTTTAATAATGGTCTAAGCTAAATTAAGTAAAAAATGAACAGAAAAACACTGGAATAACTGGAGACAATTATACCTAAAACAGCCCTCTTTTTGTTTTTATTGCCCTGCCTAGCTCAAGGGCAGCCAAAGTGTTGACTACAGTGGTTAGGCCATTAGCCATCCCTGATATGGAACAATGGAAACTGTATAACTTCCCACTATATACAGTGACTGCCTTTAATGCATTTTAGTTATTAAAGGAAGCAAAGACAATGTTTGTATGGGTTGGACCTGAGCCACAGCTGTCCTCCAACATGAACCCTGTTTGGCCTTCTCTCTGTCTGACCAGCAAGGCCAATTGAACAGCAATTGTGCAGTTTGATCATGCATGCATTATCATTCATTTGAACACTGTAGTAATTGTGGTACTTGAATCGAACACGTATTAGTACTTGCAGCGGGATGATGGCTCAGTGGTTAGCACCATCACCTCATAGCAAGAAGGACCTGGGTTCAGCTTCAGCATTGGTCGTTTCTGGGTGTTGCTCATCTCCTTGTTTCTTCCAAGGACTGTGATCTCCACAGTATAAAGATATGCACAGTCTATGAATTAAGGGCTCTAAATTGTTAGATGTGTGTTAGCTTTGTGATGGACTATTTTGGTGCTTTTTTTACCCAGTACATGCTGGGATGCTTTCCAGTACTTTAAAATTGTTTTTCCCCATGTACTGCTTTTTCTAGTTTCCAATGTCTCAGTGATAACATAACAACGATTTTAAGATGGTTGAATGCCATATGAGTATGCTTGTGAATGTGGATGAGTGGTTTGTGGGGAGTTTGAGTGTGCTTTTCTCATATGTGTTCACCATTTTCTCTGTAAAGTATTTTGGTTCTTTGGTGTTTTGTTTAAAGTGCTATATAAAGATAGTTGACTTAACTTTATTTAAGTACAATTTTAAGTTTCAATTTTTACAATTTCCAGAATATGGAAATCTTATGGTTTTTCATAGCGTTGTCATTTGCAATTTTCCGATCAGCAGATAAAAGCCTAAACACAACAAATTTAAATTATTTTTAATCAACATTGGAATTTAACACACTCTTTTTATTGTGCTAATTCTAAATTGGCTCACTGGTAATGAAGTTTTACCCAGCAACAAGCAGACTAGTAGGAACCTGAACCTGCTGCTGCTCAGTTTATTGTAGCCCTGGTCGCTCCGCTTCAGTCACTGACACACAACACTGACACTGAACAGCCCAGACTTTTTTGCTGTTTTCACATTCTTCTGTACTTCCCCAAGTTGAGACGGAGGTAAGAAATAAGTCTAACCAGAGTACACTGCATAGAAGACTTGAAATATTTGTCAACGCTGGTTTCCTAAAGCTAACGTTAGCTCGTCAGCTAATTTGCTAGCTAATTCGCTAGCTAACAATGGCAACTTTTTGCCATAGCATATTTGAAGAACAAATAAACATGAAACTTATGTAAATGCTAGAGTCACATACTCCGAGCCATCTGTGTCATGTCAGATTGAGCCCAATGAAACTGAAACTGGATTGGACCACTGAAGATCAGTCTCAGGTTACAGAAAATATTGATATTTGTTGTTTGTACATGAGAAATTTGTGCCTGTTTTACATGCAACCAGGCAAAGTATTTTGTTCCGTCGTCAACCATTTAAATGATTGTTGAAGAAATCAATGGATTTAATGACATTTGTCATCAGTACACAAAAGACAAGATTAAAGAGCCATTTAGAGTCAATATGTCACATGCCGAGATTGATTTTGTTTTTCAGAGTCTTCAGGAAAGTGATTTGCATGCTGCTTGTAGCTCTCATCTCTCCACTGAATATACCAGAAGGAAGTATTTTCAGAAGAACTTTTCCAATGTACACCCAGAAAATGTTTACCTGAGCACCAATGAACATAGATGAGATAGCTTAGCACAATATATAGCCTTGCCTGACACTTTATATATGATATTCTAAAAGATCCTGTGGTATGGCAAGAGTGTATTAAGTCTGAAAATGGTGTGGTTTCTGATGGCATCTTAAGTGATATTTCTGATGGCTCACTCTTGAAATCCAGTGAGCTGATTCTGCAAGCAGGTGACATGTTTTTAAAAGTGATCTTGTATCAGGATGCATTTGAAGTTGTCAACCCACTTGGATCAGTCAGGAAAAAACATAAGCTTGTTGGAGTGTACTTGACACTTGCTGACTTTGAGCCATTGAACCGTTCCAGTATTGAGGATATGCAGTTAGTACTGTTGTGCAAAGAGACAGACTTTAAATGATTTGGTCAGGACACTAGAATGTTGTCAGAAGTGAGACAGCTTGAAGAGCGCAGACTTGTGAGTACTTGTGGTCATGTGGTTGGCGCACCAATAATATCTATTTTAGGTGACAATATGGGGTCACACTGCCTTGGTGGCTACAAAGAGAATTTCAGCACTTGAAAGTACTTCTGCAGGTATTGTGAGGAAGAAAGGGACCAAGTTGACAATGTGAGTCAGAGCTTTCCCGTCCAAAGAGTTGATATCTAAAAAGAAGCAGTTATTGCAGGAGAGTGATGTGGATGGTGTGAAAGGCATACATTGTGACTCAGTGTTTAACTCTCTGAAGTATTTCCATGTATGTCAGCCAGGCCTTCCTCCATGTACAGGGCATTAGTTGTTTGAGGGAGTTGCAGCTTGTGACTTAGCCATTTACTTGCGCTACTTTATAAAGGTCAAGTATTGGTTCACATACACTCAGCTCAACAGACGAATGACAGAATTTGCCTACAAGGACTCGAGTGTAGCTCATCTCCCTGTCAGGTGAGCGAAAAGGCCAACACAATTGGTGGCCAAGCAACAGAGAAGGGGTTTCTCCTTCGACTTCCGCCTGTAATTATTGGTAACAAAGTTGATCCTCTTGACCTAGCATGGCAACTAGTGATGACTTTGAAAAAAGTTGCGGAACTAGTGTGTACACCCACGATCACCACTGTCCAGGTCGCTTACCTCAACATTGTTGTAGTTGAATATCTAGAGACAAGGAAAGCAGTGTTTTTTTCTGATCATCTAAAACCCAAGCACCACTTTCTTGTGTGTTATGCATGATTGATCTTTAAAGTGGGCCCCCTAATAAGGCAATGGACAATGAGATTTGAGAGTAAACAGTCCTACTTCAAGAGGTGTGTAAGGAGGAGACAAAACTTTAAGAATATATTCCAGTCAGTAGGCTTACAAACCAGAACCAACTCCTCCAAACAACCCTCAGCTCGAACTCCTTTTTTGCACCAGTGCTAGAGCTCTTTTTACCTCTGTCCAATGAGATTTTTGGTAAAAAGTTTCCTCCTAATATAGTATTATTATATAGTATTATTAACGCCTTAATGAGACGTGCTTTGTGAAAAGGAAAAAGCCATCATCAAAAGACTATACCATACAGGCTGGATAGCCTCCTTGGTCATAATTCTAGCATGAATTATGAATTATTAATATTAACAATTTGAATTGAATTGAAAATTGTTCCTTGTCAGGAGACTCAAGATTTCCTGATCAGGTCGATTTTCAGATGGGTACTTGATTAACCATTTTGTTATTGCCGCCATACCCAAAGGAATGTTGATGTTAGTGTAGAGGCTGTCCACGTCCATGGTGAACAGAAAACATGGTTCCTGAAGGTGCATACAACGTATATGTTGAATGAAATCCTGTGTGTTTTTTATATAGCTAGGGTGGCGGTTGGATAACGGTGTTAGGAAGGAGTCCAGATGGGACTCTCTTGTAGAGTTTAGGGTCAGAGTAAAGGTCAAGGTCCATGGTAAATTGTCGGACTAATTGGATTGATCCTCAGTATGCAAAATGTCCCCCTATGGGTTAAGATTACAGTTGAAGTTGTATTTTCTTTTAAGGTATTGCATACTGTTATTGCTTTACTTTTGTCTTCTTACTTAGGTGTGTGTTTTGTTTACTTGGATCGCTCATTGCTGTGTTTCTTTGTTTAAGTGTAATCTTTGATTCCATAATCCCATAGTTTAATCAGTCTACATACAGCACTTTGGTCAATGTCTGTGGTTTAAATGTGCGCTTTATAGGTAAATTGAGTTAACCTGACTAGTTTTCAGTCCAGCTTTGTGCTTGTAGTTATCTGGGTTTTGACCTGGTTTTGAGAGTACATTGAGGGTAAGAAACTTGCTGGACATGATGACATTCTGTATGTTATTATGTCTTTGCAGTACCGGAGCAGCCGAAAAATGTCCACCACAGTCTCCGGGAAGAGTCTAAAATGGTCAAGCTCACGTCCCCCAGCAAAAGGAAGACAACTTCATAATCTGCTGGTCTGTCATCTTGCAGGTTTGTGTCCCTGCAGTGTTATCACAGTGGAGATGTCTGTTCACAAAACCCCATAAAGGATAACCACATCCGTCATAGAAACATCTTTTTTTTCAAAAAGATTAACCCCTGTTGTCATGATATGCAAACAAGAGACTTGCTGGAAATGATGTCACTCTGTATGCCCATGTTCCTGCCATGTTGGTATAGTCTAAATCTGTCTATTGCAGTTTGTGGGAGGAAGCTCTGTCAGAATTGGTCAAATTCACATCAGAGTTTTCACATTAAAAGGAAGAGACAACACCACCACCTGCTGGCCTGCTGGAAATGATGTCAGTCTGTATGTCTGTGTCTCTGCAGTGTTATCACAGCAGAACTGTCTATCCTCAACGCCCCGTCATAAAGCATCTTCTTTCCGCAAAGGAAGCTAAAGATGAATCTCTGTTATCCTAATAGCAAAACAATAAAGACATTTGGTGGGAATGATGTCATTCTATATGCTTATGTCCCTCCAGTGTTGGAACAGCTGAAAAATGCCTCCTGCAGTTGGTGGAAGGACGTTCTGTCAGAATTGGTCAAATTCAAACTCTCACATCTAAAATAAGACAACATCACCATCTATTGGCCAAAGTAGGAAACTGGATGGAATTATGTTAAACTGTAGGTTTTAGGGTTAGTTCTCATATCAACAGGAAGGCATTAGTAACACCTGCTATCCTGTTGGGAATGATGTTGTTTTGTGTTTCTTTTGTGTGTCTCCACAGTGTTATTACAGCAGAAATGTCTGTCCTCAAGATCCCGTGAAGGAAGTCCACATCAGTCATAAAAACATCTTCTATAATAAAGGAAGCTAAAAGTGAATTTCTGCTGTCTTATAATAAGAAAGACTTGTTGGGAATGATGTTATTCTATATGTCTATGTCCCTGCAGTGTTGGCAGAGCTGAGATATGCTTCCTGCAGTTTTTGGGGGGAGGTTGTATTGGAATTGGTTAAATTCAAGTTCTCACATCAACTGGAAAAACCACACCACCCGCTGTCCCGCTGGAAATGATGTTAATTCCGTATGTTTATATTTCTGCAGCTCAATAACAGTAGAAATGCCTCTCCTCTGGAGTCCGTGAAGGGAATAAAGCATCTCTTTACAGTAAAAGAGGCTTAGAATGAGTCTCTGCTGTCTTATGATAAAAAGATTTGTTGGGAATGATGTCATTCAATATGCTTATATGCCTGTAGTGCTGGAACAGCTGAAATATGTCCCCTGTAGTTTCTGGGATGAAGTTCTGTCAGAGCTGGTCAAATTCAAGTTCTCCCATCAAAAATAGGACAATATTGCCATCTATTGGGCAAAGTAAGAAACTGAATTGAATTATGTTAGACTGTAGATTAGGTCTTTGCTGTGATAAATTGGTAGGATGTCTGTCTTCAAAAATTAGGATAAAACAATTTTTAAATTGGGGAAGAGGGTGGGGTTAAGGTTGGGGCACATTAGGATAGGGTTTGGTTTAGATATTTTATGTGCAGTCTGGCCATAGCAGTTTGAGTTATGGTTTTCTGAAAATAGTTTTTTTTGAATTGATGTATTTCTGGTTTACTACTTTATTTTCTGAGAGCATAGGGTTATACCGTCATATTGATATATAACACTTGATGGTTATGATGATCCCCTAATGAGAAATTAGCCGCTAAAGCTTACCCAGCATGCAATTGGGCGTGATGTGGTAAATTACAGTCTCTTTTGTAAAAAGGCAAAACAGGAAGTTGTTTTCTACCGGTAAAGTATACATATTTGTAAAACCTGGAACTTGAGGATAGTTTTGATATGTAATACATAGTGAACGAAAACTGCATTAATTATTGATTAATGAGATGATCCCGTGGATGGAGTCCAAGGATGTCCCAGTGCGTGACTGCCTCCAAGGCGAAGATGGTAGGGGTTAGGCAATCTAAAATCGGTGTGGTTAGGGTTAGGGGGTTAGGTTAGTGTGAAATATCTCGATGACCCCCCCCCCCCCGCCTCGTCCGTCGACTGGGCAGTTGAACTGGGGAGCCAAAGGCAATGCACTGGCCGGCGCACGTCATCCGCAGCTCTCCATTCCTTAATACCCACTCAGTTAGTTGTGTGTCTTCTTGTGCAGTCCCCCGGATAAAGGGGTTCTCTCTCCTGACTCGAAGGTTCTCTCTCCTTGAGGGTTAGGGTCAGAGTAAAGGTCAAGGTCAGGTTTGGTCCATGGTAAATAGTCTGACTATTTTAAGGTATTGCATACTTGTATTGCTTGACTTTTATGGTCTTACTAAAGTTTGGTTTGAAGCTGCACTTTATAAATAAATAAATGGAGTTAACTTGATTAGTCTCAATCTATTTTTTTAGTCATCAATCTATGTTTTGTAGTTATCTGGGTTTGAAGCTGGTTTTGGAGAGGACATAGAGTCCTGTGAATGTAAGTGTAAATTTCAGGACACATCATCAGTAGTGGACCCCAGGATCACAGGGTGTTTCGGCCATTATCACTAGACACCCTCACCGGAGGAAGGCCCTCCCGAGGTTGATCATGCCTCGGGGTGTGTCCCATAGCCAATTGGGTTTTATGTATCTATTTTAGGTCCTAGGATTGAGTTTTTGACATATACAAAGACAAATATGCATATATATACACACATATGCATCTGACAGGGGCTGTCTTTTAAATCACTTTTGTGGAAAGAGTTAAATTATGTTGGATAAGAGGTGTCTGAGTTGTGTGCCGTGCAGTCTGGTCTGGTACTTACCCCCTGCTCGGGTTAACAGATGAGTTGTTGGCACTGTTAGGTTACTCCCATCTCCAGAAGGCTCCACTCTGTTGCTGAAAAACTCCCGTTAACAGGGGATCCTGTTCCCTAATCCTTAGCCATAGCAGTTTGAGTTATGGTTTTGTAAAAATAGTTTTTTTTGAATTGATGTATTTCTGGTTTACTACTTTATTTTCTGAAAGCCTAGGTTTAGACCATCATATTGATATATAACACTTGATGGTTATGATGATCCTCTAATGAGAAATTAGCCGCTAAAGCTTACCCAGCATGCAATTGGGCGTGATGTGTTAAATTACAGTCTCTTTTGTAAAAGGGCAAGACAGGAAGTTGTTTTCAATAGGCAAAGCATACATATTTGTAAAACCTGGAACTGGTTAGGGTTAGGCAATCTAAAAATGGGTGCGGTTAGGATTAGGAAATTTAAAAATCGGTGTGGTTGGGGTTAGGGAAACTCACCGGGTGAGGTGGTGAGATCTAAGAAGAAGGAGGAGTAAGAGGAGGAACCCCCTTGGAACA
>CM062201.1:1395000-1510000 GCA_031216445.1 Lateolabrax maculatus
ATAGCATCTGTAACATCTGCACATTGACTAAAGGTAGGCCTGTGTTCTATGCATAAACAAACAAAACTCATTATTTGAAAAACTGTTATTTGATCAATATTACTAAATAAATAATTACAATTATAATATTATTGCATAAATGAACATACTATAATATTGTAAAACAATACATATTTTAAGAATACTATGCTCATTGAGACAAAAAAAGAAAACTTCTTCCATTCAAATAAATATTGTGAATGATGCGTCATATTCAATCATCTTTAAATAGTATGGGTAATTAGCACACAGATGTCAGTTTAATATATACAGTTTTTTGGTTGGTCTGGTCCAAATAGTCTCTGAGTAACTGAGAGAAATGCAAAAAGTGTTGCAACCATCCCAAGTGTCCCAACAATCAATACATTTAGGTGAATTTGAAATGATTTGCAAACAGTTTAAACAGTTCATATATACTAATTACATCAACTCAGTGTGGCAAGGGTGGACTAAAACCTGTGCAAAAGGGGCAACTGACATGGGGGCTCAAGAGCTCACTTCTTTAGGTTTATCCAGACATTACCTGAATAGAAATACACATACTCTTCTTCCTCTGCAGGCTGAGGAGGCTCAACCATAGATATATCCATGGGCTAAATATGAATTTCTACAGATGCACCATTGAGAGTACCTGACTAGCTGCATCACCACCGGGTATAGCAGTCGCACCACCCTCAACCAAAGGCATTACAGTGGGTGGTGAAAACTGCTCAGCACACCAACAGGTTGCAGCTGCTATCCACGGAGGACATCTACCCCGAGCAGTGCAAGAAGAAAGCCAACAGGATCATCAGAGATCTCATTCACCCCAGGCACAAACTGTTCGGCCTACTGCCGTCAGACAGATGGTACTGCAGTAACCGGTCCTGCACCACCAGGTTCAAGGATAGCTTCATCCCGCAGGCCATAAGACTGTTGAACTCTTGAGCTCGTCATTATGTCACTTTACATATTGCTACTTTCGCTACTGCATTTTTTTTTAACCTAGACTATATACGGTATTATATGTTACTGTATGGTAGGCTACTATATGGTCATATTGTAGCCTATACAATTCCACTGCACTGGCACCACCTGTGTACTTATCTGGTTACTTACAACCTACGGGCCTCACAGTATTTGTATTTATTTTCTACCAGGTTATAAGCTGTTTACGCATCCCAGTATATAATTATCCATCTCTGTATATTTGATCCACCACTGTATACAATCTATATCTATATGGCTACCTGTTTGTTATGTTGTATGTAGATAGATTTACCACATTACTGCACAAGCTGTTTACAACAATATATCTTACTACTACTCACGTGGCTACCAAAGTTGTCACCAAACACATTTTATTTTATTCTATTTCTATATTTTAGCTGCTGCAGTATTTTCTTTTGTTTGATTGTAATCAGAAATTATTCCCACTTTCTTTATACATGTATTTGACATAAATGTAAGAGCACTGCTGTAGGGAGCCTGAGATTTTAATTGCCAATGACTGCTTCACTATAATTGTTGTGCATATGACAAGTAAAAGTAATCTATCTAAAAAACCTGTACACTTAAAGGCTGTGATGACCTGTGACTGGAACTGATAAACAGTACATGGTACATACCATAGGTTATTCATTTAGGTCCATGCATTACTGCATTATTCAGCTGGTGTCACTGCAGAAAAGCTGCTGCTGTTCTACATCACTTCCTGTTTTATTGTGCTACAGTGTTTCTTCATGGTTCATTATAATTTTTTTTATTTATTGCTTAAATAATGTATTTTAAAAAGCAGACGATCATCAGGTGGACTGTCTTTAAAAGAGGTTTATGTTCAAATTTTACTTGGAAATGTGACATAGCGAAAGCACATTAGTAAAAATGAAAAGGTTAGGTAGTAAAACGATTTGTTTAAACCACACATTCATAAGGGTGAGAGTATTTGTGCATCATTTTCAGGGATGTTAAACAATCAGTGGGAATCAAGAATTGATATTAGTCATTTGTAGAGTTGGGTATCAAACTGCTCAATTGTTTTTAGGGTAATGAGAACAACGGGCCTTTTGCACTGAACATCAAACAGTCAAACACTGAAAATCGGCATCCAAAGGGTTTAATCACTGCAGATTTACCTTTCATTTTAAACTGCTGTTTTAATAAGTCATTGTCCACACATAATAATTACATCATTTATTCTATCATAGTGAAATACAGTCAGAGGATGTTAGCCATCCTACGCCTCTCCAGCTGTTGGCAGAGCAATCTTGTTTAGGTTGTAGTAGTTCTCCTCTATGAGAGGAAGACCCTCCTTCTCTCTCTGCTGGATTACACGCTCTGCCTCCCTTCGGGCCCACTGTCGCATGCTAGGCAGAGACAGACAGACAGACGGCAGTGAGTAAGAGTAACCTAATATGTAAACCACAACAAGCTGTAAAATAAATAAATAAATAAATAAACAAAACAAAATAAAAACAAAATAAAAAACAAAACAAAACAAAAAAAAAAAAACAAAGAAAAACCGTCAAAGCACCTCCAACCATTCCTTATTATGTCTTATTCACTTGGGAAGCTTTATATGCCTGTATTTCTCTAGAACATGAAATTGTCATGAACAAATAAGCATCATTCAAAATGAAGACATCTTCAAGTACAAAGTATTAAGAATTTTTACAGTTAAAAATAATTTGTTAATCTGCTTCATCAGAGGCCTGTACTACGAACAGGATTTGGGCTTAGTGGGGTAACTTCAGGTTTAACCCTGGGTTTTCAATCTTATGACAGTAGTTTACTTCTTACTGGGGTACAACGCTATGGTAACTTATGCTACACAGCCAATCACTGACCAATCAGTGGTCCCGTGGAGCTCGGTGCACAGATCGTCAGAGGGTCTCTTAGGAGGATAAGAGTGTTCAGAGACCGGTAAAGCCCTTTGGCTTTCCCTGACGATTTATGAGAAATATAAATTCTGGTCTGAGGGAATCGCTCCCACGGACTGTATGCATTATATTGTGTTACTTTCAGCGTGGATTATGTGCTTAACTTCTTTGTATTTCTCTAATATTATAGTTTGCTCTTTGTTTGAAAAATATGCCACTCTGCTCCCAGTAGAGTTTTCCATGTTTGTGATTGGTCATCTACTGCGAACACTGCCTTTTATGTGAACGCGTTCAAAGTCAGATTGGGGAACCATGTCACTACTTACCAAGTTGATAACCACCTTTGTGTGACCGCTTAGCGCAATTGCATTTGTTAGGTTAAATGAAGCCAGATAACAAAAAGAAACCCTGGGTATGCTGAACCTGCTTTGTAGTACAGGCTTCAGGACTGTGTGAGCGTGGTTTGATCAGATTTGATAGACAGTGGCCAAAGAGCCTCTGTTTTTCTCTTCCTCTCTCTCTAGTGTGTGCGTGTGTGTGTGTGTGTACACACACACACACACACACACACACACACACAGATAGAGCTTCGACTTTGGAAGCTGTAGTTAGAAATGCATAATACATGTCAACAGCACCACTAATACTTAGTCTACCATCATTGATATAAATGGGGTAGGTCAACTGGGAACATCATTCAACAACATATTCCTTCCAAGTCTGCTTTTGAAATATGAAGTCAGGTGATGTATTCAAGTTTTTTCTGTATAAAGAAAAGCAAAAAAATAAAATAAACTACACTAAAAAGCACAACACTTTTACTCTACCCATGATATAAAATGTCCAGCAGGATGACCACTGCCATGTCATATTTGACAGCAAAAATTATATCAGATATGAAAAGATGCAGAGATAAGAACTCACCCATGGTCTGGTAAATAGTGGATAAATGTTCCTCCAATAACAAGAGCCACTGAGATGCCAAAGAAGAAACCCACCCTCATGTTCCACTCATCCACCACAGGGTCACTGGAGAAACCATGGTAATCTGGATTCTAACAAAACACAAAGAGGGACAAATTATATATGAGACGTATCCAATACAGTATAGACCTTCAACTGGTTTCACTGACAAGTTTTCAGGCTTCATTTTCAATTAGATATGCCACATTGGATCAAGACAGGAAGGATTTTTCAGGCTCAGGCAAAAGAAACCATCACAACTGTGTTTAAAATAGCAACTTTCATATTCAGACTCCCCTGACTGACTAACAAATCAAGACACGGCTCTCTCCCATTGGCTGACTGTTGCAGTCTGCTTCCTCCTGGCCTCCCTTCCAGTCCTTGTTGAAAGGGAATAATATATTATTGCATAAGTAGTAACTTCTTTACTCTGATGCACCTTAAAAAAATCACAATCACAATGTATTAATAATAACAACAGTCTCTTGTTCTCAGAAGTGACATAACAATTTGTGTGCTATCAAAGTTGGACAAGTGATTTTAGGTTAAATATGGCTGTATCTAGAAGATCCAACAGCTAGTTAGTCAATTTCTAAAAAACAAAAACTACATTAGAGGGACAAAGGAATATAGCAAACAAGACCATTTCCAAATGCTGAATACTGTCAGACTTAAGTAAAGTCAATCCTAAAACCATGAAAAAAGTCTGGTGCAGCTGTAAATCTGCTTGGTGCAGACAAGCCAATCCAGGTGGAATACAGTGGCTTAATCCAAATGTCCGGACTTCCCCGAAGTTAGTGACTATAAAATTCAATATAAAATATAATCGGCCTATTCCGGAGACCTCTGAGCCAAAAGTCACTGGCAGTGATTGGCACTCTGTACACTTGATGGATGTGTCATTGAATGGAACAGTGATGATTCAATTGCAGCAACAGGACAGCACCAGCTGATACAGATATCTCTTCACTGACTCGAGGCTGTAGCCAGTAATGTTATGTTTGTACTTCATTATCGTATTGCCACTGCCATCTGCTCCATATACAATATAATTTTTTTTAAAGTGGCTACATTTCGGGTCCAAACTGGGCTCAGCTTTTTGGACTCACACTTCATTGTTCAGGTGCTGATTCCAAAAAGCTTTTTAATTTAAATCCATCAATAAATGTTTGATATCACATCAATTGTCATTGTTGTAAACCAACAAAAAGCAACGAAGCTGAGCTTGTCAGTTGCCTGAGTATACTGTAACGTTAGTTCTGCATACAAACGTGTGTGTAGCTCTAGCTAGCTAACGTTACCTAGCTGATACACTTCACTACAATGGACGTATAAAGAGAACACTGCGGGTTACTTGGTAGTAGTAGGTAGTGAGGCGCAGCATAATACATTTAACAGCATATTTTGATAATCAGTTAGGTTACCACTGTCTGTGTATGTGACACAAACCCAACATTTGTTGCAATAGTAAAATATCACAAACTATCATGGAGACGAACTCACCTTGACATACTGGCTGACCTCACCGTGTCCAGCCTTCTCCGCGGCGGGGTGCAGCTCCGTCACACTGGTCGAACCAGCGGCACCGGTCAGTTTTGACTGAGAGACAAATCGAGCCGGTGGAATAGATAGTAACCGGGTCAATGCAGGCCCGAAATGTGACAGTCTGGTCAACATTTCGCCTGTTTGTGAAGGATAGTGTTGACCCGGAACCGGAAAAAGGAGGCTTTAACCCTTCTACTACTTCTTCTTCTTCTTTTACGGCCGTTGGCATCCAGTTTATTGGTGCATTACTCCCACCTTCTGCTCTGGAGTGTGGATCAGACGATAGATTTACAAACTTAATCCCTTCAGAACATAATAATAATAATTATTATTTAAAAAAAAAAAAAAAACTTAACACGTACATACACGAAGGGCTGCACTGGGACCGGCCCCGGCATTTTTGGTCGAGGCTGGCCCCCGACAATCGAACAGCTGAGTAGAAAGTGCCGTGGACAAATGGACCACTAGAAGTGGACCAGTGTACTAACTCGCTCTTGACTGATTCCCTGGTTATCAGAGGTTGTGGAGTACACAATATCCATACTCCAGTAGAGGTACAGGTAATTGTTTAATAAAATTTAAGCATACAATCTTAAATTCAATGTACAATGCTTTTCCATTAAAATGCAGATTAAAAGTCTTACATAAAATAAATAAAATAAAATACAGATACTTCATAAGTAACAGTACATGAAGTAGCCTGTAGGAGAGAGAAAGAGAGAGACTACAAAAGCAATGCCTACTATATGGCATTGACTGACTGACAGAGCACCAGCAGTTTATCTTATTATTATTGTCATATCAATTGAATTAATCATTATTCATCATCATCATCATCATGGCACACACACTACCTCCTTGCACTCTCCCTGAGGATCCCTGTTTCCCTGCATGCTACTCCCTACTTACTGCTTCAACTACACTCTGCTCACCCTGTTCCTCCTCCTCTGCCTGCTCCTCTTCTTGCTCCTCTGCCTGGCAGTGGCCATGACCATCCACCACTCCTCCTTCCACCTGTTGCTGCATAATGGCAGGTACTGCTGTTGCCATAGATGTTAAAGCTGCCCCTGCAGCAAGCATATCTGTCAGTTTCCTCTCCTGTGTCCACTACCTACCCTAGTAACTTTGACACTCTTTTGAATTTGATATATATGCCTCCCTTTCCCCTCTCTGTCCCATCTCTCTTGTCACATTTGGTTGTCCCCCCCAGATTATACATTTAACTTCTGATTTAATGATAATAATTTGCTTTCCTATATTTCCTTTCTTTAAAACCCTCTTTGCCAACTCATCCACCCCCTAATTTCCTCTCACCCCTATATGCGCTGGAACCTACAGACATTTTACCTGACCTTCCTGATTATTATTATTATTATTGTTATTATTATTATTATTATTAGCTATTCTTGTGACTGACTGAAGGACTTAATGTAGTACATGACGACTGTTTGAATGGCAAGACCTTCTAGGGCTGAGGATGAATCTGAACATAACAACACCTTATTGTGTTTTTTTCCACCAAATGTAGAGCAATAAACACTGCCAACATCTCCACTGTGTAAACCCCTTATTGGATGTTCTTCTGTTGATTCCAATTCTTTTCTACTTCTTTTGTCCCATTAGTCCGAAAACTTATTTGTATGTGTATTTTCGGAGCAAGGGGGCTTTTGAACAATGTGTGTTTCTTTCTGGATAATGTGCCGTCCAATCAATGGGCTTTCAGTCCAATGGGAAATTTTTGGGACTATAAACAAAACTGGATTTAAAATACTGTAAAAATCAGTTTTGCAAATGTTTCATAAGGAAGGAAAGACACTCAACACCTTTGTTAGACCTCAAGGATACACACAATGAATGTAAACATAATGTTTGTTTGTTTACAAGAAAACTCCACAGGGCACCTTTAACAAGGACTGGCTAATTGCCATTTGATGATATCCATAGTCCCCAGACAATGATTCCTGATTTTGGTGTTCCACTGATCTTCATTGTAGCTTCACCATCAGGTCATGTTCCCTTGACAGTTCCATGGAAAGATATCTCAAAAGCTATAGGCTGGATTTAAACTTTTTTCTCTTTGCAATTCATGGTCTGCAGATAATGAATCGTAATGTTTTGGTGACCCTGATCTGGTCTACCGCCACCCTCAGGCCAACATTTGTACTTGGACACAATAAATATCCAAATCTTATGGGTAGACTGTTATGACATTTACTGAATACCCTTTTGATTTCAATGACCCCATTGCCTTTCCTCTAGTACCACCAACAAGGACAAACCACATTTTCAGTATCACCATTTGCAAGGCTCAACAACAGAATCATTAGTATGTTTATTAGTTCCATCTTGCCATGTTTATATTGTGGGATGTAGTGAACATTGCAGCCTCTAGGATGCATGTCAGAGCCTCTGTAACATTGGCTGAACAGCGGCTGTGGCTACATGTGATAATTATGGGATTATGGTAAATGTCAAAAGGAAGTGAAGCAGTAGAACAAGTAAGGTCATAAAAATCAGTAAACTGACTCAGTCAGTTACACAGCAATATCTCTCCTAAATTACCTAAAAATAGACAAGCTACAGGTCATACCAGACTAAGACTGAATCAGCAAAACACCTGAGTGTACTGAACTGAGACTGTTTTATTGCTGATGAATCAGGTATTTCTTCTTCCACATTACATAGTGGCACTTGAAGTCTTGTTTGGTGAGTCTTAAGAATAGTTTAAGGCCAACATAACAAACATTATGCATCCTGTTGATTGCTACAGTTAATGTTGTGTGTTATTTCAAACTGTAAGAAGTGATGAGAGACTGCCTCTCTTCAGTATCTATCTGTATAACTGATAGTATTTCTTGCTTGAAATCAATCATCTGCACTGGACAAGAATTGATATTTTAGTGTCCACAACATAAGGACAATAAATCATACTCTAAATGATAACCTTTTGTCAACCTTTCATGCTCACATAGCATTTTTCAGTCAACTAAAAAACACAATCATCCTTCACCCAATCAGTTGCATTGATTATTTATTTGTGTCCAATATACAATAAATAACATTGTTATGTTGTATGATTAAAAAGTTTAACTTTTGTTTTATGCACATATATAATTTAATGAGATAAACAAATGTTTTTCCTTTTTTTTCCCTTTTTTACAAATTCACATATTGTTAGCTCATAGTCCATCCAACCCAGTTACTTTAGTTCTTTTTCTTTTTTTTTTTTAATATGCTATTAAATACTGATATACAACTGGAGGCAAAACCAAATGTAAGAGTAATAACCACAATAATCACGAGGGACTAGTTTCTGCTTAGAACAGAAACACTCATTAAAGAGGGATTTCCTTATCAAAGGTGGAGCCATTACACTTCCTGTTCAGCCTTTTGCATTACAGTCTATTGAGAATATATAATAAAGGCCACTCAAAACAAATAATTAAAACAAAGTAAACACGGCTGAGGAGCAACAAAGAGGACAATTTTAAGAAACACTTCCTGACTTTGTTCTGGTGAACCCATATCCCAAACGATTTCCCACACAACTGCATTGTGTTAAGGTAAGTGACCTGTTGTTGAAATTTGGGAATTTGGTGTCACTATTACAAAATCAGGAGGTGTAACTCTTACGATTTATTAACATATAATGCTAATATTTGGACAAAATGGAAAGGCTCAGGAGTTAGTCACAGCTCACCAGCCAGAGCCCAACATTTTTTCACATCAGGAATGTCTCTCCAATAATTATTTAATTCAAATCTCAATCTGCCCTTTAACTGGCTTTTAAGTCGGTCCATATGATGACACAATATAGACAGATATTAAAAAAAAAATCAAGGCTACTGATTCAAACAAGTGAGGCACTTTTCTGCTAAAAGGATGCACATAGGCTAATATTTTTGTCACGGACCATGTTAAGTGGCATCAGATCATATTCCACTTTATAATGTCTAATACACTGAAGAATGGTAAATATATTGATTATACAGCCAGGACCTTTTTCATCAGCAACCACACAAAGCAAGTATAAAGACTGCCAATATGTGATAGCTGCAATTGTGAATTAAATTAGCCTGATACAGACAACTATTTCCATGGTTTCTTTGAAATCATAATACAGAAAACAGGGAAAAAAGACTTTGGAAAACAGCAATAACCAAAGTGCTAAAATGATACATAATGACCCACCACAGCATTAAAAAATGTACAGTACTTACTTGACTAATGTTGTATGAGTCCAACATACAATGAATCAACGGAATGGTATTTGTACAATGCAGATCAACACCAAACTGATCTCTACAGTACTGCATCCACATATTCTCATAGTGTAACATGGTTAGATGACAAGATATCACTATTTCCTGTGATGAGCTGCTTTACTCTGTTTTAACTACAGAAACCCTTGTTATGTATATGACTGACTGAATACATAGTCTCATCTGTTCATCAGAGGGGTGTCCTACAAAGCAAGTTTGACATAACCAGGCTTTCTTTGCATTAGCTGGCTTGACAAACCCCTAAACCCAAAATCAGAGATAACACGTATCACAACTGTGGTAATCAATTGAATTTGTTAACCCAGGCTTTGTCTTCAGGCTCTGTGCGTGTTCACATAAAAGGGGACGTTTGAAGCGTCATTATACTCTTCTTCTTTAGAGTGCATCATAGCACAGAGACAGCACTGGTGTAAGTGACAAATGACCTTCTGATTGCATCAGACAAAGGATTTGTCAATGTACTTTTTCTGTTAGATCTTAGTGCTGCTTTCGATACCATTGACCATCAGATCCTATTACAGAGACAAGAGCATTTGATTGGCATCAAAGTACCCGCACTAAGCTAGTTTAAGTCCTATTTATCAGATAGATTTCAGTTTGTCCATGTAAATGATGAATCCTCCGTGCACACCAAAGTTAGTCACGGAGTTCCACATGGTTCTTGGCTTGGACCAATTTTATTCACCTTATATATGCTCCCTATTATTAGGAAACACTCCATAAACTTTCACTGTTATGCATATGACACTTAATTATATTTATCGATAAAGCCAGATGAAAGAGGTAAGTTAACCAAACTTCAGGCATGCATTAAGGACATAAAAACTGGATGACCTGCAATTTTCTGCTGTTAACTATTGTTCTTGGCCCCAAACACCTGCGAGATGCATTATCTATTGCCCTGGCCTCCAGCACCACTGTAAGGAATCTAGGAATAACTTTTGATCAGGACATGTCCTTTAATGCCCATATAAAACAGACTTCAAGGACTGCCTTCTTCCACCTACATATCATTGTAAAAATCAGGCATATGCATTTGCTACTTCTAGGTTGGATTATTGAAATTCCTTAATATCGGGTTGCCCCAATAAGTCTCTAAAGACTCTCCAGCTGATCCAGAATACGGCTGCACTCTTAATGGTTCAAGTCTCTAAAAGTATAACACACCTTGGAAATCAAAAATGAACTGATAAGTTCCATGCTAATACGCATTTGCGATTTAGTCTGGCAATGCCAGGCTAGTCTACCTAGTTTTTTAACAGAAAATAAGTAAACATAGTTCTGAACTATCATTGGACTTGAACACCCACCTCTCAAGAGAAAGAGACAAAACCTTTCATCCCTCACAACCTCCACCCACCATTGACTTCGTCTGTATTTATACAACATTAACGGGGCCATTGTGTAAATAGTTGAATGGCTGTTACTTGACTATTGTCACCCAGATGCAAATAGACACTTTTAAACAGATTGTAGTTGCTTTTACACAGTTCTATGTAGTTATTACCTGTTGGACAGCCAAGTAGGCTGCGGCAGAAGTGTTGTACCGTGTCCATGCACCATGTATTTCGGCCGTCAGTTGTCAAACATAAGAAAACAGGTATTATCAGTCCTCAACTGTGATTGGCTGAGGCCCAAAGTTGTAAAAACAAAACAACATAAAAAGCAATAAAAACAAGATAAACAAAACCATACTTGTGACTGTATAATAATTATCTAACTAACATTTAACCACCCCTGTGAACATGTCACTGATACATAGTCATTGCACTCACCCAAAATCTCTGATGTTGCATGTTTGAATATAGGTTAAAACCTGTAACGTATGTCCTGTCTACCTCACCATACCTATGCTGCACTTGGGGGAAAAATTAAAATCATGTCACCACTTTTTTACAGAAACAGTAAGCCATTTAAGCAACATTATACCTTCAGAAAGTTTTGTTTTACTGTTTGCAGAAATGGCTGGATTTTTAAGCTCACGGAAAGAGAATAATAAAAAAAAACACATTAATTTTGGCTCATCTACAGCATAAAATATACATTGTGATACATTATGAATAGGAGTTAGGGGTTTCATGATTTTCCAAATTTTATTCACAATTCACAATTCGATTTGATTTTTGATTTAAACTATTTTTTACCACATATCTCACGTGTCTTGATTCATGAAGGAAACATAATTGGTTTTATGCCCTGACAAGTGTGATTTAAATGTTCAAATTCTTTTTTCAAGTGTGATATAACCACCATATTTTTTTGAATCTACCTCTGTCTTTTGGTCAAATGTAAAGAATAAAAAAAAGTAATAACAATAAGCATCCTCTCTGTTAATAATAACTGAACTGCAACTTGCGTTCATGTATACAGGCAGCACAACAGCCTCTTACTCTTGGAAGAGTAAAAGGAAAAATTAGTCCCCGTGCCCAAGCTGAGATAAACCTGATGACATCACTCTGACATCATCAGGGTTATTTCCTTAAGGCGTGTTCAGACAGAAAACAAAGTAAATGTTCGCCTTGCCTGGTTCTCTGGAAATACTGGATTTAATTGTTGTTTTGTGAATCTGTGAGATTACAAAAATACCACTAAAGGTGCAATTCACTGCTAGACAACTGATAAAAAATAATCTTTGGATTTTCCCTCTAAGATCTACGTAGGGAACGCTTGTCTCCGAATCAAAGAGTAACATATGGAGTGCTGAAGTCTCAAAGGGGGCTAGGATATCACTACAAGAGCAAAGTGCTTGAAAGGTTTCAAGCCTTAGTGCCCGGTCACACCAGAAAATGGCACAGCATTTCTGTCTTTTCCTGAAATAAACAATGGCAACGACTGACCATGATACATCTCTTTTGTGGAGCAACTTTTATTTTGGCAGAGCATGGTTATACAAATTGGATAGCAAGATACAGTTTATATGATTCCTCTGTTTTGAACTCTCTGGCTCTCCGGTCAGCCCTGTCAAGGCAGTCTAAATTGGTCAACAGTGCAAATTTGCATGCCAAAGATGAACTCTACACAAAGGCTCTGCACAAATGTACTTCACTTCTTAAAGCTACTCCACTGATTGCTCGGATTTCTTTTGAAATTAATTATCTTCAGTCTAAAATTTCGTTGTTATAAATGCTGGTGTAATCTGGGCTTTTAATTCTGTTCAGGCAGGAGGCAAAGCAAATTTTTACCTTTTGTGAATTTGACCACTATTTTTGTGCAGTCTGTGTTTATTCGCCCCAAAAAGCCAGTGATGTTACAGGTGTTAGCTTTAGGTAACTAGCAGCATACACAACTGCATGTTTGGATTGTGTGTTCAACTCAGCCTCTGACTAATCTCAGAACTCACCAGGAACTCAAATTCTTTCTGTTATTAAACTTGTCAATGTAAGTTTATGACGACCATTAATAGAGCCCCAGGATGAGCGTGTATTTGAGCTCTCTTAGATCTTGTAATCTAATCTGTATGCAACTGTGTAACATTTAAAATTCACTTTGCATTGTCTGAACACACTTTTAGGGAGCACCGTAGCAGCAGGTTTTTAAATTTATGGTCGATATGCCCTTTAAGGTTAATGGTGACAGGCTAGGTCAGGAAGATTAGGCAAGTACAGTGTGTCTGCTGGCTTTGTCTTGTTTCCAAGTGTTGTCATCAGTTTTTTTTGTCAGACTGACTGATGACTTAGAAATTGGTTAATAAGTATTATATTCTTTGCAGCAGCCTTTATGAACAAGAGTAATTTAAACCTTGACTTTTAACAAATCAGAGTCTGGAATTTTCCTTATGTTTTTAACTAATGTAACTAATGTTGAATGCTTTAGTTAAGACAGAAGTTAGACACTATTGTGGCTTATTGGACATAACATGAGCTTATAAACAAAGTTAATAAAGAGGGCTACACAGGCTAAATGCACCAAGTGGCTAAACTTTTGTTTAGTTTGACTGTCTGACAGTCAAACCCCTGAATCAAAGGGTTTTACATTTCATGTTTCAGGAACTTCAGAGGATACGATGAGAAATTAAGCTCTTTCGTCACCTCTTCAAGGACAGACAACACAAAAGCTTAATTTAAAATAAGATATTACTATAACTACAGACATAAAGAATATATGCATTCAAGCATACACAGAACCAGAAGATTATTAACAGGCCGATTCAATATGGGAGGCTGTCTAAAAAAGATCTATACCTCCAATGGGCCACAAACAGTCTACTGAGGAGTTCAGTGAAGATGGGAAGCCAATGATGCATGATGGAATCAGGAAGTGGGAGACACGGAAACTTGAGCTGTTAGGGAGGGAATGGTGGTTGCGAGGTTATAGGTTGAGTTCGGAGATGATGACTGAGGCGATGCTAAAGGGCTGTAAATGGGCCTGGCAGAGATGGTTGAAGAAGGCGAGTGTTGAGCAGCAGTAGCTGTTGTTGGGGAGTCAGAGCTAACCTCATCCCCTTCTTCCGAGTCCCACACTTCACTTTGCAAGTAGTCTGCAAATAAGGCCTTAGCCCGCTGCAGCACCCTGCCTAGGTTGTGGCGCCGCACAAGGCGATCAAAGTGCATGGCTAACTCATTGTAATCCAAGCTGTTCTTGATGATGTGGTCTCGGTGCTCCAGCAGGATTGACAGGCAAAGGAACAGCATGAAGGGATTGCCTTTGCCAAACTCTTGAGGAGGCGGCAGGGAACACAGTTTGAGGCTGGAGGTCTCAGCTTTCAAAGAACTGGGCGTGTTAGCTGTGGTGCTGGGAAATGTATTGCTGGGTGAAGGGAAATTGTTGGAGGACGACCTGCCAACAGACAGCGAGGGGCCTCTTCCAAGAGACAAAATGGGTGAAGAGTGTAGGGATCGATTCTGAGTGTGGGAGGGAGAAGCAACAGATGTTTTTACAGTGAGGGTCATGGGCGAATCAATCCCTGTACTACTGAGCACTTGAGCAGAAGAGGTCAATACTTTTGGGACAGTTCTTGGAAAGGCCTCTCTTCCACTTGATGTGGATGGAGATGTGAATTTTGGAGGAGAGTCTGGAGAAGCACCTGGCCAGATGGAGTGGGAAGCAGAAGATGTGGGGGAGACAAAGGAGCCAGTTTTCCAGATTGGTAGGCCACTAGAACAGAAAGGAGGTGATGGCATTGGAGAGAAACCGTTGTCACAGTTTTTTATGAGAGGTGTTCTCTCTCCTGGGTCCTCCTCACTATCAACTGTGGACTGGCGCCTTGGGATGCCTGTTGCTGACTTTGAAGCCACCAAACCCTGTGGCTGCTCAGCATCCTCCATATCAAAGCTATCTTCATTTCGGGCAGTATAGTATTTAAACTCTCCAAAACTAGTTTGCCTCTGAAAAGGAGGAGCCTCCAAATCTGCCTTTTCCATGGTCACTCGAGGACTATCACATTTACTCCCCTTGCTTCGCTTTCCAGCAATTACATCTTTTTCTGCCATGACAGCATTCCTGCTCACATCTGGTTCTTCTCTTGAAGGCCTCAGCATATGTCGTCTACGATGCTTTTCTTTTTGCTCCTTATCATCTCCTCCAAGGCAATTCTCAACTGTCTTGTTCTTGTCTCTGCAGGACATTGTCTCATCAATCTCCAGTGGTGGTCCCAGAAGCTCCACTTCGGTTTCAGGAGGATCCGGGGGCAGGGAGCTCCAAGTAACCTCAAGCATCCTCAAAGCATCGTCAAACGCAAACTCTCGCTTGAGCTCCAGAAGCAGCCAGCGGTAACAGAAGAAGAGGTCGTCAGCTCCTCGGGACACCAGGTAAGAGTAAAATTCAGGATCTGAGTACTGCAAAAGCAGCTTTAGATGCTGGAACTTAATAGACATGAGCTGCCCATCTGGACGGAAGTTCCCCTCCAAACGTTTCATAATGCCACAAAAGCAAATGAAAGCATGTGCCTCATTGTCCATTACCGCAAGTATAGGGGAGGCAATATCACTCATGCCTTGACAGTATGATATCTGAAAAACAACACATCCACACAAAGTTACAGAAGTCTACAGCTTACAAAGAAAAACTGAATTCTAAAAAGATATACACATGATTTTATGAATAAAATTAGCTTGCAGATTTCAGGAAAACTCAAAGAAACAAATGATTCATTAACAGAAGTATTTTAGTTCAATTCAGTTACCATGTTTATGCTAATTTCTATGCACAGAACCTGATTTATCAATTTCCTTGTGTGTTTGACAATGTGTGTACATTTGCAACCACTGCTGACCATAAGGACAAACCCCTAGTGATACACAGGTATCACAGGCAAACCAATTCCTAAATTACAAATACACAAATCAACTCTACTATCAAACATGTAAAAATTAATAGATTGTAAACTATTATTCCTGAATATGTGAATTTGTGTTTTTATTAGGAAAACAATTCAAAACCTCTTTCAGAATAAATAATGCCATAAAACCTTGTTTTTGTCTTGTTTCTCTAGCACTGCACCACTCATCCCCTGCAGCTTAGTATAAGAGATCCAGAGAATCTGTTAATGAAAGTCAGTTGTCATCAGTCTACATTGATACTGTTGCTAGGTTTCAGTAACATTCATTTGAACTGATTTAACTAAGACTTTCTATATAAAGGTGCAAATATTAAAATATAAATTGATACAAATTTGTAATCCATAAATTACACTGAAGCGCTATTGTGCCTAATGTCTATTTTGCGTACTGCAACTATGTATTTTGATCATCATGTAAAGTGCATCATCTGCAAATCTACTGTATCTTTATTCAACTTCACACAGGCCATTTTGGAAGTGTCAAATCAACAGTTTAGCTTAATGGAAATTAATTTATTGTTGTGGTGATCTCAGGTTCTCTGCTATGAAACGTTAGTGGAGGTTTGTATACTGAAAAAAACCACACCACTTAATTTCATCACAGCTCATGAAGAATATAATCACATTCACATGTGATAATTAATTGTATGGCAAAAAATCAAGTGTGGAAACAGTGGAAACTTTGTGGAACACAATGTTAAATACAATAAGTAACAATGCAGTAACATATGTAAAATTAGACTCATGTCCATGAGTTCATTGAATGGATATATGGTGCTAAACATAATTATATCCATCAATTCAGGAGCTTCAAAGTCTGACATATTGCTTTGATACCGAAGAAAACTTAAAAATGTTATTATTCTCAGGCAAGTTCTGCAGTTATGAGGGGTGTCTTTTTCTCAAAGTTCTGATCGGATTTATAGACATTTATTATCAATTTTTATAAAAGCCTGGAAAGTGTAGGTCACACTGAATCTATCATGGCTGTGTATTCAGATTTGATGGAGTTATGACTGGGGTGTCAATCACAAGTGTAATCATGATCCGATATTATATCGATTCTTTGGACTACGATACAATATTTGCTGATACATCTACCACCATTATATATCAGTTATATAAAGCAAATTTTGATTCAATTCAATTCAGGGGCCTGTGATTGATCAATTACATTTATATCAACTCGCAAAAAACAATTAAAATATGATTTGACAACTTACTGAACTAAACTATGCATTTATCTATTTATGGAAAACATTTTATGAATCAATATTTACAAAAATGTAGTGTGTGTATTATCTATATATATACATATACTTTTTATAAAGACTGCAACATAACCAAAGCAACTAACTAAAAATGAACTCCCACTCCAGCAGCGAGTGGTGTCGTCCTGCCTGCCCCACATGCCACACCTACTAACTGCCTGCACAACACGCAAGAGGAGAGGATGAGACCCCAACGCCGTTGGCAGAAGAGCAGTGGACTGCGATTACTCTGTGCAGCATGCATTTCTCGACTTTTGGTTGATGGACTGAATAAGTTGCTAAATTTGTCACTTCTTAGGTCTAAGTTGCTAAATCTAGTGAGAAAGTCACTGGCAACACTGCCTGGGGCTAGCACTGTTTGAATGTTTAGGAGGATGGCGCTTGGATGGAAACTGCAACACAGAAGTGCAATGGAGATTTCAAAATAATGGTGGATCATAAAAGATGATAACATGGATGTTTTCAATTTGCATCGATGATACTGGATTGTTGATCATTGATTTGTTGCATTGATCCAGATTGCTGGATCGTTACACCCCTAGTTATGACTCAGAAAAAGAGTGTGATTTTTTATCAATTTTTTAGCAATTAGGATTTACTTACCATGTCTGCAGCAACTTCTGACTGCGTTGGTGAGTGGGCAAATCAGCTGCCAAACTACAATAACTAACCTCCTGATGTTTTTAGAACACCTGCATGAACCTGTCCCTTTTCACCACACACAGTATCTTTGACTCCGCGCTCCCCCTTCAGCTCTCCCGCAGCCCCCTGCATTAAGGGATTCAAAAGGATTTGATAAGCAGATTCGGAATCGATAAATTGCTACACACCTGGGGATGTGTGATGGCAAATGTGGTGAGCAGGTCTGTGAGGGCAGTCAAATGTGGACTGTCTTCTGAGCCTGCATAGTATGGATGAGCCCGGTCTGTCCTCAGGACATCTTTAAGAACATTCCCTCGGATAAATTCAAGGTCCTCGTGGCTGACACGGGCTGTCCACTCTCTCTTCAGCTGGTCATACTCCCTCGTCTTCCTCTTCATGTAGTCCATTCTTTCCTGTCCACTCAGTCCATCAGGGTAGACGTTCAGGAGGTATCGCCAAACAACCTGACACAACAGCAGGCAGATGTTAATAATTGACTGAAATGACAGTCATAAAATACAAATTATTACATTTCATATATGAATGCATGATTTTTAATTTCACATAGGTTATGTAATTTCAATTGGCAAATTCTGTGTGTGCAGGAGACACAGGCAGAGAACAGGGCTTTTTTTGTTACATTGAGTACAAGCCTGCATTTATAGTTACCATCAGGGATCAGTTCGATTACCTTTTCGTAGAGAGTTTTGTTTTTGTTTTGAGGGGACATTTACAGAATGTACCAACTTTTCCCTTACATTATTCCTTCCTTTGAATATTACTCTTGGCTTTCCCATGTAAAGATTTTTTTTATCAATTAATATTTTTGTAATATGTGCCAGTGTTTATATCAATAGCCAAGATAGCTGAAAACGTTTGGTGAATAAAGCATGGTGTACTGGATAAAAGTTAATTTTGATGAATGCTAATTTAACACTTGCTACACCTTGCGCAGTGAAGGCTCCACACCACCATGGTAGATCCGCAGTCTGAGTTCCTCAGGTCGTGTCAACTGGCCTTGTCCATTGAGGTAACTGTGAAACTCAGTGTCGCTCAGAGGCGGCTTAAAAGGCTTGATCTCCTCCCCATAAGACCAGCTGAAGGCCTGCTGGACTTTGGACAAGGTCCGGCCCACCTGAACCCAAGAGAAACAGGTGCATAAGCAAAGACCCTGACCTGGCAGAAGGTAAGAGAGACTGTATGAGGAAGATTAAAGAAGGTGAAGGAACCTGGGACAGTAGAGACTGGGTAAAGGGAAGAGCTGCAGATGCCAAAGACCTAGTCCTCTCTGCGAGAAGCTGCTCAGAGCCAATCACGTCTTTGGGGCTTATGATGTCCCAGTCCTCCATAACAGGACCTGCAGTTGAACAAAAAGTGGCATACTGAACAATCATCCATTTAAGGCGCACCTCATTTTTATATTCCCTACTTAAAAAGACATGTTCACAATTTTTTGTCTGTGTTAAAACAACAGTCAGGTGCCGATATGTACAATGAAACATGTACAATTGCTTGCTGTAATCACCCCTCCTGTTCAGGCTGGACGTTAAGAGATCCCATAATGAACCTCCGATGTAAGTGATTAGGAACAAAAACCACAGTTCTTGTTCTGTGCAAAAATGTACTCCAAATCTGTAGATTGTATGAGGCTTCAGCAGTTTGAAATAATCAAAGTAACGGTATTTTTAGTATAAGATTCCCTCATTTTAAACAGTGTAAAACCCCACACACACAAATATAAACTTGGTGAAGAGTTTGCATGACAAACATCTCTCTGTAACTATTGGGCAACAACAGTACAACAATAGTAATACAGATACTGCTCTCTTGGATCCACAATCCAAATGTCTCTTGTTGCCATTTTGAATCCCCTTTCCTCATCTTCCTTTATGGCACTACATTTATCTGTTCTAAGACACCCATCTGAAACACACTCACAATTCAGTAGATCTCTTAAAACATAGCGTCACTTTTAACAACACTTATACCTGAGCAGCTCTAGCTACAGTCCAGTACATAAAAATATCTACTGTACTTTTCCCTGGTCTTTTTGATTTGGCATTTCACACTTGAAAAAAAAATGCATTACCCTTAATAACTAAAAAAGAGTCCCAAATCAAATTTTTTTACTACTTAGTACTTTCTTAACTATGAGTTGTCTTTATTAAATGGGAACCCTTTGAGGAACATTTGATTTCACTCATATATAAAAGTACATACATTCATACAAAGGGTTCATGTATTATTGTGGGTACAACTTTATATTTGATGTTCTCTGTAATACATTAAGACCTCCAAAGATTTGTATTTTTTCCTTTAAGCTTTTAGTTTTTGTTAGTTGCCTTAAGTATATACTTGTGTTCTTACTGTCTTCTGAAGGTTTAATGTCCATCTTCAACTGTAGATATGGTTTGGCTGCACTGACAAATGCAACATCCAAATCCCAGTCAGACAACAGAGACAGATACATTTCAGCACCACTCCGATCTCGAGACAGGTAGCTGATCCCAAAATTCCGCTTCCTAGTTTGAAATACAAACAAAAAGAAAATGCTGAGACACATAATGTAACACTTGTTAGGACAAACTCTGATAGCATTTGTGTCTATACAACAGTTTTGACAGGATGATGACTTACCCATTCAAATCAAAGGCTCTGATAAGTATGTGCTGCAGGACCTCCAATGATGTTATCTGAGGATCAACAGCAAATGAGCGAAACTCCACAGGAAGCCCCCCTTCACATTTCTGAAAAGCATTACAACATAAACTCTAAAACTCCAGTTCTATAACTTAGTCACAAATGTAAAAAAAAAAAAAAAAAAAAAAAAAAAGTCATACTGTGATAAAAACTTGGGAGGTGGCAAAAACAACATAATCTCAATTCAATAATATAGTATAATACCATAAAGTTTGCAGTAATACTGTGTACATAAAGTATACAATACTATACTACCAGAGCCTTTAGTTATCAAGCTCCTTTTCTGTGGAAGCAGCTCCCAAATTGGGTTCAGGAGGCAGACACCCTCTCTTCGTTTAAGAGTATGCTAAAAACGTTCCTTTTTGATAAAGCTTATAGTTAGGGCTGGCTCAGGTGAGTCATGAACCATCCCTTAGTTATGCTGTTATAGGCTTAGACTGCCGGGGGATTTCCCATGATCCACTGAGCTTCTCTCTCCTCCTCTCCCTCTCTATCCATACGCATTCCTATCCCACTAATACACTAACTCCACTTCTTCCCGGTAGTTCTTGTGCTTTTTGGCCTTCTCACTTTCTGCAGGTATTTCCGCCTCTGGAGCTGTAGATTCTGGATCTGTGATTGCCGGCCGTCTACTGCCCCTATGTTCCTGCTCCACACTCACTGCTGCAGTTGTTATTATTAGTCTGATTTGTTGTCTGTCCTCCTGCTCTGTCTCCCCTCTCTCCCTCTCTCCTCCCCTTTCAACCCAACTCGGTCCATGCAGATGGCAGTCCACCCAGAGCCTGGTTCTGCTCGATGTTTCTACCTGTTAAAAGGGAGTTTTTCCTCGTCACTGTCACCAAGTGCTTGCTCATGGTAGGAACTGTCCCTGTAAAATATTATTTACAGAGATGTAATAATATTTTAAAGAGTATGGTCTAGACCTACTCTATGTGAAAAGCGTCTTGAGATAACTTTTGTTATGATTTGGCCTTTAACAAATTTTTTTTCTAAACTCAACAAAAACATTTCTTACTATATACAGTTTTGAAATAAAAAAATATCTGGGGGAAAAAATTATGAAATGAATATAAATGAAACATGGCAATATAAAATAACTGTAGGCTTGAGTCTCCCATTACAATCATCAAGGCCCCAACTCTATCCACGGCGCAAGGTAGGCTACAGGTATTGGGTATGGCGGTCAGTGGCAGTGACTCTGGAAAATGCTGTTTCTTGAGGATCTCCTCAGATATGGCTGGGGCATTTTCTTATTCACCGCATCTCAGGCAGTCTTTTGCAATGTGTTTATCGTGCATGTTCAAAAGGAAATGACGATGAAAATATGATTTATCGATAACCACTAATAACCTAAGATGTGACTGAACCTTGGCCAGACCTCCTTGATTGGGCCCCTTCTGGACATCTTTTTTTATTTTACTTTATTCATCACCGCATTTAACCCATCCAGTGGCACCTCATCCAGTGGCACCTGTACGAACACACACATGCACATGCACAGGGTCACACACAAAGAGACAGGTGCCATATTCACACTGGAGCGGTGGGCAGCAGTTCACAGCGCCCGGGGAGCAATTGGGGGTGCGGTGCCTTGCTCAAGGGCACCTCGGCCGTGGCAAGTAGGTGGACTGCCACCCCACCAGCTGTCA
The DNA here is from genome assembly GCA_031216445.1 of Lateolabrax maculatus. NCBI lineage: Eukaryota > Metazoa > Chordata > Actinopteri > Acropomatiformes > Lateolabracidae > Lateolabrax > Lateolabrax maculatus. Next base: position 1,417,228 of record CM062201.1, read on the forward strand.
GTCCACCAATCTTCAGGGGGGAGAGCGGGGATCGAACCTCCAACCGTGGGTTATTGGACAACCCTGCTCTACCACTGAGCCACGGCCATCCCTGTGTTGAGGGATCCTGTAATGTGGTGGGCCCTCAGGGAACAGAGATGGCGATCTGCCGAAATCAAGATGGACACCTCCATGTGCAGGGCTGGGGATCTGACACCCCCGTCTGTTCAGGTAGGCCACCTCGGTGGTGTTGTCCGACCCTACCTAGCTTGTTTCCCGCTCAGCTATGGAGCAAAATGGTGCAGTACCCTCTGTACTCCAGTAGATTGATGGAAGGGGGGGGATCAACCACGTGCCTCCCACACTGGCCTGGTCAAGGGCCAGGGAGGTGGCTGTGAAAAACCTGTACATAATTAGGGAAACACCCTAGTCGCATCCCCTTGCGATGGCGGCTGGATGAGTTTCAGAACACTAAATACCTCCACGACAGTGTGGGGACGTGAAACTCACATTGTGGGAGTCTAGAAGCAGCCTGAGGTAAGGCATTTGCAGGCACGGCTGCAAGCGTCCTTGCTGGGGTAGATGGTAAAGCCCAACTGATAGAACAGTACTGATAGATCTGTCTTCCCACTGCAAAGTGCAGGCACTTTCTATCGTACACTAGAATGGGAACATGGAAGTACGTAGCACATAGCTTGCGCTGTTCTTTGAGGACAGCAGGGAAAAAACCCTCTTGGGACTAGTGCAGGATCTTGTCTCTTATTTAGACCCTGTTTTAATTTGCTTAATTTGCTTGCTCATAATTGTTCACTTGGAAAACATAAATGTGTATAATAATAAAATAAAGTTTAATTATCATAATATAATTCTGCTGAAAGTGGATGAATGATGAGATGATGGACAATGTTTCCCATGACCTCAACTTTGATATTTAATTATTGCCCAGCCTTAGTATACAGCATGTACAGCGTTTAGAAAGCACATTGTGTAGTCTATCTTATCATGATTTAAATGTAGTTTCTCATCTAATTTGAGCATTTTGTACAATATTGCAACACATAGTAAATTGATTAAATATAATTTAGTCCAGGGAGCATGTGACGTCATTAACTGCTGTCCAGCGCGTACACGCACGCAATTGCTGAGCAGCCAGGTGACGACGGCTCAAATCTGAGTGGGTTCACTTTGGATACAGCAATAGGATGGATATTGATAATGGATTTAAATAGAAAATTGCCATAATGTCAGTTATAATAGTCGGTGTTACAGTTGGTCAAAATAACGTGGTAGGAGGAATAACTGATTTGCACCTTCAGCTGTCATAGACTGCATTCAGCGACAAACAACAAGCTGGCGATCAACAAAATGAATATATAGGCTGGTAGCCACGGCAGAGACTTGCTCTCTCCAAACACACTATTCCAGTGTGTGTCTATGTGTTTTATGTTGTTGCACATTGCACTACAATCTGTGTTTAACAGATATCTAGCAAATGTTAAGCAGACAATTCAATAAACAGAATAACGGGGTTGCTAGCTAACTAACAGACGTAGGCAGAATCTTTGTTACTCAAACCTTACTCATCCTAACTTACCTTGACTTTGACACGAACAACCCCCCTCTCCTCCTCGCCTGACATTGTAAAGACTCCGTTTCGAAACAGGATGGTTGTTTTGAGTTTTGTTTTCCTTCTACAGCGAAATGGTGATCAATAACATGATGGGAGGTAGCATTAGCCGAGCTCTATTTCGTGATTATTCTTCTTCTTCTCTTTTTTCGCTTTTCTGGCGGGTGGCAACCTGCATTAAGTTGCATTACCGCCACCTACTATGTGGAGTGTAGACCAGAGTTGTCTATCCCCACAAATAAATTTAAACATAAACTAATAAAAACAAACAAAACACAATAAAACAAAAAACAAAACAAAACAATTGTACCCACTGCTCACTAAATTATTTTGATTAGCTCAGTTTCTTTTAAATAATGGAAAAGACTCCCTTATCCGATGTTAAATACCTTTTTAAGATTAATTTCTTCCACTCCAAGCTTCCTGATTACTCTCCTAATGTTTCTCGTTCTCAAGAGTAATTGTGTTAGTGAAAAATGACATGTTTTACTGATTCCTTTATTAGACTAACATTTGCTCACATAGTCCTGAGGGATGCTTGTTTATTAAGTACAGTGTTTTATTAAGTCTCCTTTTAGCTGACTTCACTCTGCCCACTTCTTGCTGTACTACATAAAAGCGTTGTCCTGTAGTAGTACCCACTGTGCTGCCAATCTTTAATGTTTCTTTTTATTATTCATTTAGTTTCAGATTTGTTAGGTGTGATGTCCATGATCTCCTCTTGTTTCAGTGCCTTTTTTGCATAAGCATCTATAGTTTAATTTCCCTTGACCCCTCTGTGAGTTGGTACTCACATAAAGGCTATCAAAATATTTCATTTTTTAAATCTGTGCAAAGTTTCATATATGTAATTTACTATATGCTGCCCACTATGGGATGTAAATGACTGCAGTGACATTGATGCAGAACATGAATCTGTACAATAATAATAATGATAATACATTTTATTTATAGAGCACCTTTCAAGGTACTCAAAGACACTTTACAAACAATAAAATCATCATAAAAAGTTACACATTGAAAGCAGTTCTGAAAAGGTGAGTTTTGATTTGTGATTTAAACATGGAAAGATCGGTGCAGTCTCGGATGTGCTTGGGGAGAGAGTTCCAGAGGGAGGGGGCAGCTATGGAGAAGGCTCTGTCGACCCAGGTCCGGTGTTTCGTCCTGAGGACCGCACTAAGGAACCCGACTAAGGTGGTTTAAGTTGTATTTATCAGATAGATTTCAGTTTGTCCATGTAAATGATGAATCTTCCGTGCACACCAAAGTTAGTCACAGAGTTCCACAAGGTTCAGTGCTCGGACCACTTTTATTCATCTTATATATACTTCCTTTAGGCAATATTATTAGGAAACACTCCATAAACTTTCACTGCTATGCAGATGATACTCAATTATACTTATTGATAAAGCCAGATGAAAGACATAAGTTAGCCAAGCTTCAGGCGTGCATTAAGGACATAAAAAACTGGATGACCTGCAATTTTCTGCTGTTAAACTCAGACAAAACTGAAGTTATTGTTCTGGGTCCTAAACACCTGCAAGAGGCACTGTCTATAGATATAGTTACTCTAGATGGCAATGCCCTGGCCTCTAGCACCACTGTAAGGAATCTAAGAGTAACCTTTGATCAGAATAAAATTTAAAATCCTCCTCTTACAAAGCTTTTAATGGTCAGGCACCACCGTATCTTAAAGAGCTGATAGCACCGTATTACCCCACTAGAGCACTATGCTCACAGAACACAGGGTTACTTGTGGTACCTAAAGTCTCTAAAAGTAAAATGGGAGCCAGAGCCTTTAGTTATCAAGCTCCTCTTCTGTTGAACCAACTCCCAATTTGGGTTCAGGAGGCAGACACCCTCTCTTCGTTTAAGAGTATGCTAAAAACGTTCCTTTTCCTCCCCTACGCCAGGATCCTGTTTGTGGATTTCAGCTCTGCCTTCAACACCATCATCCCGGCTCTGCTGCAGGACAAGCTCTCCCAGCTGAGCGTGCCTGACTCCACCTGCAGGTGGATCACAGACTTCCTGTCCGACAGGAGGCAGCACGTGAAGCTGGGGAAACGTGTCTCTGACTCCCGGACCATCAGCACCGGTTCCCCTCAAGGCTGCGTTCTTTCCCCTCTACTCTTCTCCCTGTACACCAACAGCTGCACCTCCAGTCACCAGTCTGTCAAGCTCCTGAAGTTTGCGGACGACACCACCCTCATCGGACTCATCTCTGGTGGGGATAAGTCTGCCTACAGGTGGGAGATTGACCATCTGGTGACCTGGTGCAGCCAGAACAACTTGGAGCTCAATGCTCTCAAGACAGTGGAGATGGTTGTGGACTACAGAAAGGACCCAGCCCCACTCACCCCCATCACCCTGAGAGACTCCCCAGTCAACACTGTGGAGTCCGTCCGCTTCCTGGGCTCCATCATCTCCCAGGACCTCAAGTAGGAGCTGAACATCAGCTTCATCACTAAGAAAGCACAGCAAAGGATGTACTTTCTGCGGCAGCTGAAGAAATTCAACCTGCCAAAGACGATGTTGGTGCACTTTTACACTGCCATCATCGAGTCCATCCTCACCTCCTCCATCACCGTCTGGTACGCTGCTGCTACTGCCAAGGACAATGGCAGACTGCAGCGCATCATTCGCTCCGCAGAGAGGGTGATTGGCTGCAATCTACCATCTCTCCAGGACCTGTACACCTCCAGGACCCGGAGGCGTGCAGGGAAGATTGTGGCCGACCCCTCCCACCCTGGACACAAACTGTTCGAGACTCTCCCCTCTGGCAAGTGGCTGTGGTCCATCAGGACCAAAACCTCTCGCCACAAGAACAGTTTCTTCCCGTCTGCAGTTGGCCTGATCAACAAGGCCCGGGACCCCCACTGACACGGACCCTTATCCCCTCCCCAAATAGACACTACGCGTTACATTAACACACAGACCCCCGGCGAAATGCGTTACATTAACGCACACTCGTGGACTTTTAGTACTTTAAAAGACTGCCGGAGGATTTCCCATGATGCACTGAGCTTCTCTCTCCTCCTCTCTCTCTCTCTATCCGTACGCATTCCTATCCCACTAATACATGTTACTAACTCCACTTCTTCCCGGTAGTTCTTGTGCTTTCTGTGCTTTTTCGTCTTATCACTTTCTGCAGGTATTTCTGCCTCTAGAGCTGTAGAGTCTGGATCTGTGTTTGCTGGCCGTCTATTGCCCCCATGTTCCTCCACACTCACTGCTGCAGTTGTTATTATAATAAGTCTGATCTGTTGTCTGTCCTCCTGCTCTCTCCTCCCCTTTCAACCCAACTCGGTCGCAGATGGCCGTCCACCCAGAGGCTGGTTCTGCTCAAGGTTTCTACCTGTTAAAAAGGGAGTTTTTCCTCACCACTGTCACTAAGTGCTTGCTCATGGTGGGAACTTGAAGAAGAATACACATCGGGGCCCTTCAATACACATTGGGGCCCTCTCCAGACTTGTTAATTGACTATGTTTGGAGCCCCCCTTGATCCCCCTTCAGACTGATCAAGAATATACATTGGGGCTCCCCCACAGACCAGGAGCCACTTCCCCTCTGCCACTCTTGACCCTTTGATCTTATCAACTAGGTGTCCCCTGCAAGTCCGATAGCAAATGTCCCCTTCCTACCTTTTGTTTCCCACGTTCTTACGTCACTGCTTTGTTCTTACTGTATAAAACTGTATCTCTGTCTTGACTCTTGGTCCATTCACCGACTCAGATCCACTCTGTGTCTGTCAGTGCACCAGTGTGCTGGCATGCTTGAATAAACTCACATCACCACAGCAAACCTCTAACCTGGACTTGGATTTTTCCTCAACAAACTGTTGGGTCTCGGTAAATAATATTTAATAGAGTATGGTCTAGACCTGCTCTATGTGAAAAGCGTCTTGAGATAACTTTTGTTATCTTTTGAATTGGCGCTATACAAATAAAATTGACTTAACTTGACTTGACTGAGTGGCAGAGACAGGAGGTTGGTGTCAGAGGAGGGGAGGCTATAGGATGGAGTGTGGTGGTGGAGCAGGTCAGTCAGATAGGAGGGGGCCTGATTATGGAGGGCTATGTGATTTAGGAGAAGGACTTTGTATTGGATCCGTTGTGGGACAGAGAGCCAGTGGAGGTTCTGGAGAACAGGGGTGATGTGATCACAGGAGCGGGAGTGGCTGAGCAAGCGAGCAGCATAGTTCTGGATGTACTGGAATTTATTTAGGACTTTGGATGATGTGCCAAGTAGAATACTGCTGCAGTAGTCGATTCTGGAGGTGATGAAGGCATGGATCAGAGTCTCAGCAGCAGATGAGGAGAGTGATGGGCGGAGACGGGCTATGTTTTTTAGGTGGAAATACAAATAATATCCTTTTTGATTTGTGACTCTTATATCAAGTCAAGTCAAGTCAATTTTATTTGTATAGCGCCAAATCATAACAAAAGTTATCTCAAGACGCTTTCACATAGAGTAGGTCTAGACCATACTCTTTAAAATATTATTTACAGAGACCCAACAGTTCCCACCATGAGCAAGCACTTGGCGACAGTGGCGAGGAAAAACTCCCTTTTAACAGGTAGAAACCTCGAGCAGAACCAGCTCTAGGTGGGCGGCCATCTGCATCGACCGAGTTGGGTTGAAAGGGGAGGAGAGAGGGGGAGAGGGGAGACAGAACAGGAGGAGAGACAACAAATCAGACTAATAATAATAACAACTGCAGCAGTGAGTGTGGAGCAGGAACATGGGGGCAGTAGACGGCCGGCAATCACAGATCCAGACTCTACAGCTCCAGGGGCGAAATACCTGCAGAAAGTGAGAAGGCGAAAAAACACAGAAAGCACAAGGACTACCAGGAAGAAATGGAGTTGGTAGCCTGTATTAGTGGGATAGGAATGCGTACAGATAGAGAGGGAGAGGAGGAGAGAGAAGCTCAGTGCGTCCTAGGAAGTCCCCCAGCAGTCTTAAGCCTATAACAGCATAACTAAGGGATGGTTCAGGACTCACCTGAGCCAGCCCTAACTATAGGCTTTATCAAAAAGGAACGTTTTTAGCATACTCTTAAACGAAGAGAGAGTGTCTGCCTCCCGAACCCAAATTGGGAGCTGATGCACTGTAATGCTGTTGCAATGACCATCATCTCAACTGTGTAAACGGACACAATGATCTGATGTTCTCCTTTTAACAGAAACTTGTAAATTTTATATTTTGTGAACTTGTTCTGCTATGATTTACAGGGTTTATAGCTGTATTACCGCCATCTACTGGATATAGGCCTATCTTATCAAAAAAACGTTTTCCAACTGACCATTGGGGAGCCAAGTTGATCACAAACAGAGCTTATGCTTTTGTGTATGTCATTTGTATTGTTATTTTCAATGTTGAGTGTGTGTTTCAGAAAAAGGAAACAATATAACCAGTTCATAATAATATGCAATATAAGGTGACTTCAGTTTGACCATCACTGAAGTCACTGAAGTCATGGAAGTGATGTATGTCAGGTGCGAGAGCCAGTGCAGAGAAGCTAATATTGGAGATATATGTTCCTTCTTGCGAGTTCCTGTGAGTACATGTGCAGCAGCATTCTGCATCAGCTGGAGAGTCTTAAGAGACTTATTGGGGCAGCCTGATGATAATGAATTGCAATAATCCAGCCTAGAAGTAACAAATGCATGGACTAGTTTGTCTGAATTTTTTTGAGACAGGATGTGCCTGACTTTTACAATGTTACGTAGGTGAAAAAGGCAGTCCTTGAAGTCTGTTTTATGTGGGAGTTAAAGAACATATCATGATCAAAGACACTGTAAGCATCCTTACAGTTGGAACAGAAAATTTCCAACTTGAATATTCCTGGAATTTTGCAACCTTATTCAAGCTCCAAAAACACTGGATCCTACATTTCCCATAATGCAGGCAGCAGCATAATTTCGTTAGACCCTCCATGCCAGGTAAATGCCGAAGTCTTTCAAAACCATGCTCCTATTTGTAATGTGGGCTTTCTGTTAAAAATGTGTAGTATCAATGTGCATTTTCTCAGACCAGACAAAGCTCTTCCAGAACCACTGAAGATACAGACACTAAGTGAGTGAGTGGAGTTCCCCTTTAAACCCTGCTGCAGGTAGCATTATAATTCTTGCCAATACTGTCTTCGTAAGAGTACATTTTTTTTTTATTTATCAATAAAAATAAGGCCACTTCTTTATTGCATTAGTTGTGCTACTTGTAGTATGTCACAGAGGACAGAGATGAATCAGAAATCCTGGAAGATCCCAACCAGCGCCCAAGAATCGGCTGATTCCAACCAGCGATATCAACTGTTCAGCGCCTTCCGGTCATGAGGGTCTCTTTATACATCCATGGTCATGAGACTTGAGACAAGAGTCTTGTTTGGTGCATGCTGGGAAGTGTATTTCTAGGTTGCGCATTTCCTATTTGTTCTCTACGACATTAAGTCGAGATGAAACTCCACCTCCCAGACACAGCTGCTCTATTCCCCTATTACTTCATTTCCACACTGAACAAGACACACAAACGTCAGATTTGTTACGTTTGTAACAGATAGTCCCGGTCAGGGAATGCAAAACAAATCTTTCAGTATATCAGAAGCTTATTTGTAGCAAGGCGCTTCAAGTGCACAGGAGAATTACAATGGATTTTGTCAGCCCTGCTAATTAAGTGGCTGTTCGTAGCTAGTTCCTAAGTTAGCTAACAGAAGATGGAAGCTAGTTCTCTAGCCTGCTTTCATCCATGGGAAACCCACACTAATACTAGTTAACTTGTTGTTAATGAAAAATAACCCCGGCTAGCATCAGATACTCTACTATTATCCTGTCTATTAGCTAGTGTATCTTCAGAAATAAATCAGCGATGGAAGAAGTTGACAACATTTTGATTCACGCCCTCAAACAAGTCGGCACGTAAGTATCTACAGCGTTTTATTAATTTACAGTAATGCAAACTTAACCATACGTTATTGCAATGATTGATGGCTGACTAATGTTCAGTTTCGTGGTCATCGCTGTCAAAAACATTCATATAGTGAACGTCAGCAGCAGCTAAGGCAGCCCATCATATGATCAGAGACGTAACGTTATGTGCGTTATTTTAGGCAAAGTTGTGAACTTGCACTGGATACGATGTAATTAACGTTAGTTCTGTAATTGACAGTACCTTAACATTTGCTTTGTGACCCATAGAGAGGTGAGTGAGGAGATTGATAGTGTCAAACAGTTCAGCAGTGAGCTGATTGTGGAGGCGGTGGTAAGATGTGTTCGGGTGATCGATCCAGGCCTGGGTAGCGCGCTGCCCACCTCCCTTCCTCCAGGCATGTCTGCCCGGTTCAGAGTGGGAATGAGCCTGGCACAGGCCTGTCAGGTAAGAGCCTTCTTATGGTCCAAACTTATTTATGATGAATGGAGTTAATCAGTTTCTCTGGTCAGTGTATGAATCTAAACAATAAAGGTGCCAGTGCACTGAAGCAGCAGCCGCACTGCGTGTGAATAACAATCAATAACAGTACATGTTCTTAATATTTGAAAGTTTAATGTACAATATGTGGTTAACAAACTTTCTACGTAGTTTTCCATTGTACACATATAGATTTTTGTGTGTAGACTTCAACCAAAGCAGTCGACATTATGTCATTAATTGGCCTAAGGAGGAATTACAGTGAGGAAGACTGTAACTGGCAAGGCCATAATGATTGTTGTCTTTGGGAACAGTAGTTCCCAAAAAACTTAATAGGTTGTTCCATTTACAGCTGTAAATGACAACAGAGCAAATTCAAATTCTGAGCAAACTACATCCACAGAGGAAGACCATAAAATGTGGTTGAGTGCCTCCCTTGGTTTCTTCACTCAAATTGTCAAGAGTCAGGTTGATTCGTGCAAACTTGAGTAGGACTCAACTTTGAGAGCAGAGTTAACCTGTGAGATTTAGGATGCCAAGCAGAAACTCTCTTAGACGTGTTGGTAGCTTTATGCTATGGCTGCTTACCTCTGTACACCTCTCCCTGTGTTTTGTTTCTCACTCGCAGCTGCCTGTGCAACTCTCGGTTGTTGAATATATTTTCAAAGACTTATATATTGTAATATCTGCACGTGTAAAATAATGTCATTTGCTCGTGAGTATGTTTTATCGTGCTTGTCACAGGTGACATAAATTTGAAGCCATCATTTTCACCACTGTTTCGTTACTTAGTCCATGACCTGTGCATGCTGACGTTCACCAGGAAATAGCGGTGGGCAATTAATAATACATTATTTTATAGAGCTTTTCTAAAAGCACAAGGACACTTAATTAGAAGTACAGATAGTTGTGGGCAAAATTCAGATGTACCTGCCTGAGTACCTGGTCAATTGAAGCACTGCCTGTAGTTTCCCAGTAGTATTCCTAATATGTGAAACTGTTTGTTTCCAGGACATTGGTTATAAAGGAGAGATAGGCTACCAGACTTTTCTGTACAGCACCGAGCCAGAGATCCGCTCCTTGCTCATGTTCTTGGTGGAGAAGCTGCCCAGAGAAAGTGCACAGGCCTCAGACCAGCCAACAGGTATAGAGAACACCAGTCTGTGTATGTCATCCATACAGAGTCATATCGCCTCTCCTCAGAGATAAAGAAACAGGCATTGTTACATTGTTACATGAGCTGTTATTTGTGTCATAGCCTTTGCTACTATAATCTTGGCATAATTTTACACTTTTGCACTGATGATTACATAGAGTAATAGAAATCAAGCACCATCAAAAATACCTACAAGTAAACTCTATGGTGTTTCGACTTAACTGTAGTTTTGAAAACATATCATAATCCTGAAGTAAAATTTGATCCCACCTTACCCAAACAAAGATGGCAGCTACACAATTGAGGAGTGTTTGTACTACCTCTATCCTACACACTTTGCATATATATGCTACAGTTTTCTGAGATAGATTTTGATTGCTAATTTATTATATGTGACATACTGATCATTGGTAAAAATAGATTTTGAGGGATTTTGAGGGCAGGTTTAAAAGAAAATATTGTATCATGACAGGAACAGATTAAGAAACAGTAACACATTCCTACAGGAAGGAGGAAATGCTGTTGTTATTTCTTCGGATGATGTTGGCATGACAAGGCATTTTGTTATTGTGTACCGCTTAGTAAATTATTCATCCTAAGCTATCTTCTCTTCCTGCAGGTAAATCGGTGGTCCTCCAGAGAGGCATTGCTGCTGCAATCAAAGCCCAACTGGCCGTGCCCTGGCTGCCTCCAAATTGCAGACTGCCACTGCACAGTGAAACACAAGTAAACTCTCTAAAAAACTTTAATGCATGGAGATGCCTCAAGGTGATCAGCGGGATCGGGAGGGTGGCCGATACAGACATATTAAGACTGTCTTCATGAAGCCTGATCCATCTTATAACGTCTGTTTATTTACCCAGTAAAGCTGCGTTCAAAATGACCAGTGGTGTTCTGTAGATAGATTACTTTATTCATCCCCGAAGGGAAATTAAGTATACAGCAGGCAGCAGTTTGAGGCAGTGATATGATGGAGTTTGGCAGTGAGGGAGGGCTAGCACAATTCTGACCAGGGCCAGAGTAACTTTGTTTTTGTAAAAACCAAAAACAATTTACATCAGTTTCAGTGGTGTTTTTCAACCTTTGAACTAAATCATAAGTACAAAAGATGAACAAACTGTTTGAAAATATCTGCTTTTTTGAAGGAAAGAAAAATCCACAGTGTCGACAGCTGAGGCTCATGGGTATCGTAGTATAAACAGTCATCTGCCATACCAAATGGATAGCAAAAATGATGTGATGTAGGTTATATTTTCTTCATGCAAAGCTATTCACCTGTCAAACATAGTGTATCTGAATCTCTTAAACTCATTTCAATGCAGGGTTACTGTAGGAAACTGTACTGTAAGAAAACTCACACAAAATGTAGTTAAATTAAACATTGGTTTTAACTCTATCAGCAGATTATCAGTAGGAAAGGACTTCAATCTGGACATTCCTAGTGCTAATTAAATGATTGTGTCTTGATTGTGACTTTCATTGCATGTTATTTCTGGGTTCCAACTTTTTTCCTATTTAGAGTCCAGGAGCATTGCACAGCTTCCACGTCCAGCCCCTCAGTTTACCACACTGCACTAAAGGTCCAGAAAAGAAGCAGCTAAAAGGTAGGCCTCTTACTGCACATATCAGGGGCCTCATCTACAAAACTGTGGTTAGGATTCACATGCAAAGGTTGCTAACGGATGAAACACAGAAAGTGCTTACGCACAAAATATTCTGATTTTAAACAGTGAAATCACGTTGAACTTGAAATATGCCGCACCTTTGCCAGCTTCATGTAACGCCCATTGTTGCCTTTAAATAGTCAATGAAATGCCCCTAATTAGTATTCATTCATACTGACTGCAGGAAGACGATCATGGCAAATGCCAGAGGCTAAAAAAAGAGAAATTACACACAGGTGAAATCAAGTTTTTGTTGGGGAGGTTGAAACAAGAAAAAATATGTTGTTTGGTGGACACAGTTTGGGTATTACAAATGCAAAGAAGTAGTCCGACATAAAAGTGGACGCCACAGAGCGCATGTGTTTGTCACTGGCAGGGGAAATGGGACACCAGTGGTCACCTACTTTGATTAAAAACTGGCCGGAATTGAGTAGAGTGGAGTAGTGATGGAATCATAAATATTAATTTTTTATGCACTCAGGGAGTATCAATCAAACAGGTGTTTGCTTATTCATTGGAAGACAAAGAATTTGAAGAAGAATAAATGTATCTGTTTTTGAAAACAAACTCTTCATATATGATATGTGAGAGGTAATATTTCGATTTATTGCACACAATGGTATCAATTTCATATCATTTCCTGCATTTCATCTTTCTGCAGTTTCTCACTTTTCCAGTTTCCCAAATCCCAAGTTTGTTTAGAAAGTGGCGTATGCCTTCTTTTGTGTGTACGCAATGTTTATATATGAGGCCCCTGGTGAGTTTCCTGTTTTACAATGGTCCTTCAGAGTTTTCTTGTCATTATTTTGTCTTTCTGAAAGCAAAAAATGTCCCAAAAAATGTGATGGAAGTTATCTGTAATAATTTAGTTTGTGGAATTCAATACAATATAAGTTTCACTGAATGGAAAAGTTCTTCAAAGGTTTTAATGCAGAATGTTCTCTTATGAGGCTAATTGTGAGCTGATGGCTTGAAAAAAAGAGTCCGCTGTTTTTGTGAAAATTATGCAAGGAGAAGGCAAAGCTTTGACGAATAAGGTGGTTGTATCATGTGTTAAGTTTTCCATAAGGTTTCTGGTGAAATCACTGTGAAGAAAAATGTGTGTGTGTACGCTGTGATTTCAGAAGTGAAGGACTACCAGCGAGACATTCTTCTTCCTGTGACCGCCCAGCCATACCATCATGCCTCTGTGGTTGCATCCATCCTGGAGCAGCACACAGCTGAGCTGAGCGCTGCTCAGGAGTGGGAATATGAGTGGAACAGTCAGGGTCTCCTGTCCCGCCTCACAACACAGGCAAATCACTGATCTTACTTTTGATTTTAAGGATCAAAATCTTGACACCCCTAAAATACAGATACTATATGTTATATAACAAACCAGCCCATGTTAAATTTGTTTGTCTGTGGTTTAACAGGAGTATCGCTTCAAGAAACTAACCCGGCTACGTAAACGCATCGAGGAACAGCTGCGTTCTGCTGCAATGCCCTCCCCTGAAAGTGCCTTTGGTGGTTCTTGCTCCACCTCTGACTTGTCTGAGCTACTGCAGGCCTTCAGAGGCTCCACGTCCTCTGACCACATCCTAACTAAGGGCACCCACTTCACCCACACACAGAAGTTCACCTTCACACAGGTGAGGACCAGTTCACCAGCTGAACGAACACAGCATGGTTTAAAACAGTAACAGTTTAATACTGTTTGTGTGTGTGCGTGTGTGCGTGCGTGTGTGCGTGCGCGTGTGTGTGTGTGTGTGTCCTCCAGGAAGCGGCAGCACTAACCAGCTCCATCCCCACTGGGAACCAGTCAGAGAGTGATTTCCAGCTCTGTCAGCAGGAGGAGATGGCTTCACTCCAGCAGCAGTTCAAGCACCTCTGCAGTGATGTCGACCAGCTAGCAGCTGACATGAAGCACATGAGTGTCACTAGTACACAGGTTACCCACACACACACACCTCAGCTGAACCTAATGGACTATTGACATAGTGTAGAAGTTATTTACTTGCTTGCTGTTCTATATGGTGAATTTGCTCTTCTAAACCAGCACATGTTTGAGTTTGGAATTGTTTTTAGAAGACTGAGATGCTTCTGTTATGTTTTAGACACCTTGAATTGGATTCTGGCTTCCAACTGTGAATCTGCACATGCATGCAAACATACCTGCTTACAAAAAGAGGCAGGACAAACACTTGTTAACTTGTTTGTCAAGTTGTGGTTATCTTAAATGTCTGGGTTGCTGCATAATTATTTAGCTCAAAAGTGAACTTGAATCAGAAGAAAACTGTGTTCATATTATTACATATTATATACTCTCTTAAAGAAAAGTTAACACTGATGTATTTGGAGTAATATTGACTAGATGTGGGCTTCCATGATAGCAGGCACAAAAAGAGCAAAATGAACACAAATGCATGATTATTGTTTCACATGTGTGATGTTTTTTGGTGTAGGTGTTGGATGAGTTGAAGCAAAGAGAACTGGGAAACTGGGAAAAAGAGGAGAAAAAGCAAGTTAAGAAGAAAACAATTGACCTTTTGCCAGATGCAGACAACAACCTGCTGAAGCTTCAGGTAGGCTGAGTGAGATCTCTGATACTGCTGGCTGGAGACATGTTATCACACACAGTAGGGTGCTCAGATTTAGTGGAAACCTGTGTGTTGCTTTCCCCAGGCTCTGGTGGAGGCCAGTGCCAAGCGGGTGGTGAATCTGGCCTCTCAGTGGGAGAAACACCGCGTTCCACTCATCGATGAGCACCGGAGACTCAAAGAAATCTGCAGCAAACAAGATGTAAGTAGTACCTGACAACATATTTGTCTCTTCATTTGTTACAATGAGAACACATGGTTATTTGTCTCAATTTTCCTTAGCTGGAGTCATCCAGAAAGCTGTCTGAAATCAAGTCTCTGCATGACAAAATCCGTGTGTCTACAGAGGAGGCTAAGAAGAAAGAAGAAATATACAAACAACTGGTAATGGAATGAATTTGCATTTCTTTTGAAAGCTAGCAAAGAAGTTTATAGCTGATCTTTATTAGCACAGGTGTATTCAAAGGTTACTGTTGAAAGCGTCATGTTGACAGAGGTTTTTTGAAATTCTGTCACAATTGAGTTAATGTGTCTGCACAATTTGTTGTCTTCTGGAACCTTACTGAATGTACTTAATGTGTGTTTTGTACCTGTTCTCTTCCAACGTAGGTAACAGAGTTAGAAACTCTCCCTCAGGATGCCTCTCGGTCAGCATACACTCAGAGGATTCTAGAGATCGTCAGCAACATCAAGAAACAGAAGGAGGAAATTACAAAGGTACATCTAAAATTTCATGAGGGTGCATTTAAAACGAGCAACATTTTGAAGAGAATCCCTCATCATCACTGTGTTCATTTTGCTTGCAGATTTTGTCAGACACTAAGGAGCTCCAGAAAGAAATCAACAACCTGACAGGAAAACTCGACAGGACCTTTGCTGTGACTGATGAGCTGGTCTTCAAGGTATCAGAGTTTTTTTTTTTTTTTTTATCAGCACTCTTGTTACATTAGGTTTAAGCTGGTTGGCTGTGGAATAACTTAAAGAGAATAACTTCTGACAGCTAAAGACCTCAAACAACAGCTAGTTGAAGACCTCTGTTGTGGGCAAGAATATGTTTATAAATGACTACTGCTGTAAAAACCTTGACTGAACCTAATGACCAAACCCTACTTAATACATCAAAAAGAATATCAAAGTATGTGTTTTGCTTCATCTTCATGGGGTAAACTGCAGTTCAATTCATTACACAAGAAAGAGTAAAAAAAGTAAATAGGTTGGAATTCTTGCCAAAACCAGTATAGGTGTTCTTAAATTCTGTGGATTCTTGAAATTGCTGTTTTCATTAAATATGTATTTGTTTTTGGACAAACCAAATGTTCATGCATTGAATTTATTTTTGTCATTTGTAGGATGCCAAAAAAGATGAATCTGTCCGCAAATCCTATAAGTACCTGGCTGCCCTGCATGAAGTATGTCATTATGTTTGTCTGAATTCTTCCTATTTCATCCTATCAGAGAATGTGTTACATGTGTTACATTCTTCTATAGAACTGTAATCAATTGATCCAAACCATTGAGGACACTGGTACAATCTTGAGAGAGATTCGAGATCTAGAGGAGCAGGTAGGATTTACAGTTTAAATGATTCAGTTATTGTTACATCATCACATCATACACTAACATTTTGTGAAATACTCAAATGAGTCAGATGACATGATTGATATCAGTTTCATCTTTGTGTCCCAGTACAGAGAGAGCTGCAGGATGTGGTCAGCCTAGCTTAGCATAAAGACTAGGAGCATAGTTCCATTTCACTTCATTCCATCATGCTTACATATCAAGTGTATTTAACATATAGAAATACAAAACAAGACATTCTGGCTCCAAATTTTAATTTAAAATTTCTATTCTGCTAAAACAATTTACGGGTCTCATTCCATATCAAATCAGACAGAATCCAGTAAAATTGTTGTTTGTCTATATAATGTTTGTGTCCCAGAACTAAGGCCTGTATTTTTGTTTAATTCCAATCTTTTTGGCCCTTGATATTCTTAAATGTTTATACTCTCAAAAACGCTTTATCTGGGAAGCCATGTTTGGGCAATAATATTTTGAAAAGTATTAATTAAATAATACAATCTTTCATTAATTTTGTGCCAATATTTGAGGTGTCCCACTAATGAACTTGAAAATTATAAGAATAAAACAAGGCGTGATAGAATTTTTCTATCATTTTCATTGGACAAAAATGGTATGTGGGGTAGCTAGTAGGAACATGAAACTGTATGGGGAAAAAGCTTAATGTATTTAGTGTACAATAGTGCCAGTTCTTTATTGAATGAACTTTATTGAAAATGATGTGCAATGTAGCAAATTATGTACTAGAAATTACATGTTATGAAAACTATTATCCTTTAAACATATAACTTTAACAACTGGACTGTGTCTTTAAGGAGTTAAAGGGTTGTGTGCGTAATTATTTTGCATCCCCCAGTGGCTAGGTTAATATAATAATATAGTTTATATACAAATAACAATAAATCAAAAATGGTGCACAGATTTTATTTTTCGTCTGTTTCATTCAGTAGTATTTATATGATATAACTTGTGCTCACCAGTGTCAGCACTCCAGAAATCCTGCTCCGTCTTTAATTTGACATGGTTTGGATTGACGTTTCTTGGTTGGAGTAAATCATGTTTTCTTTTGTTTTGTTTTTTTGACACATTTGGATCAGGACTATTTTCTGACCAACAACAGTGAGACTCAATGGAAGATGTATTTTTCACTTTTGACGGAGCAGTTTTCCTCTGCCCCCAGTTTCTGTTCCATATTCAGCTTTATCTCTGTACTGGACACAGAAATGAAATTGTTGTCACTATTTTATATGTAAGTGTGACAGCCATGTATAAGTATTTTGTATTTTGTAGGACATTTTTTTACTGGCATCTTCAATTGTCCACAGATTGAGACAGAAAACAGTAACAAAACTGTGGCTAACCTGGAGAGGATTCTGGACGACTACAAGGCTATCCGACAGGAGAACTCTGCACTTGCTGCCAAAGTCAGAGAAGGCTGAAAAAGCCCCGGTCTGCTCCGCTCTGCCTGCTGAGGCTGCAGTTGTGGTAAAAACCTGGAGCCTAGATGGACCTCAACGGGACTGAAACAGCACTCCAGTTTTTCAAACTGAAGATACTGCTGAACACCTGCTTTTCTTTACAAAGGCAAGCTGATTTTTGTACCATTGAACTAACCTGGCATTTTAATGCACAACCTGTGGATGGATGAAGATGACAGTTTCTACAGCTGGACATGCTCTCTTGAGGGTCCATGCACTGGTTTGATTGCTTTGCACCCAAATGAAACATAACACTGGACAGCAGAGGGTACTGCCAAACATTTTCTCTTCAAATGTAAGAAAATTCATATTGAAGTATGAAATGTTTTCATAAGATATCTTGATTAAACTTGATCTCTGACTCTGAATTTTTAATACAGGAATTATTCCACCATTTTCAGACATTAGCAGTTCCTTCGTTGTCATAATTATATTTGAACTGAATAAATTGAGTGAATGGCCTTTGAATGTTGTCCAGCCCCCTCAGCAAAGTATTGTGTATATATGGTACCAGCTTAAATAAAGATGCCTTACTGTACAAACAAGAAATGCAGCTCTTATTCAAGGATTCAGGATTCATTTGAATCATGGTCATGATGAGTGGACGTACTGTCGTGTAGATCTAGTTTTGTAATGGTTTAAAAAAAAATGTAGTTTTGGTATTTTACCATGAAGGTGCTGCTAGGTAGGTATACTCTGTCAATTTTGTTATACCTGTCGACGGTTGATGTCACTGAACCTATATGAATCGGCCAAGAAGGAGCTGCAACACCTAGTCAGGAATTGGGAAACCGTATCCTCATCCTGCAGCCAGACCTCGGGGGGGAAACTTGCCGGTGAGCGTGCGGTGGCCCGGCCTTACTACGTACTCGCACAAACCTCTGTGTGGGAGGAGTTTGCTGAGGGTGTAGAGAAGGATTTATGGTTGGCCTCAGGGAAGTTCTGGCAAACCGTTAGGATGAATCAGGAAGGGAAAACATGGCTTGGCTCAGGCTGTGTTCAGCAGGTGAGGAGAACTGCTGACCTGGACTTAGAATATTGCTGAGCAGCAGGAAGAGCACTTTGAGGAACCCCTGAATCTGATAAACTGTCTGTGGAGGTGGCACAATTGGAAGACTCACCCATAGCCCTGGTAGAGGTCTCTACCATAGAATTGCGTCTCTACTCTTTGCAAATGATGTGTTTCTGTTGGCTTCATCAGGCCCTGGGTCAGTTTGCAGCCTAGTGTGAAGTCAGTATGGCACCTCCAAGTCTGAGGCCATGGTTCTCTGCCAGAAAATGGGATTGCACACTCTGGGTTGGGAGCGAGTTGCTGCTCCAAGCGAAGGAGTTCAAGAATTTTGGGGACTTGTTCACGATGGATGGATGGATGGATGGAGCGTGAGCTGCACAGGAGGATTTGTGCTGAGTAAGGCAGTAATTCAGCCGTTGCAGCAGACTGTTGTGGTAAAGAGGGAGCTGAGCCGGAAGGCAAAGCTTTTGATTTACTTGTCGATCTATGTTCTAACCCTCACCTATGGTCATGAGCTTTGAGACAGACATCTGAAGGGAGCTCAGAGTAGAGCCACTGCCCCTTTGCGTTGAAAGGAGCCAGTTGAGGTGGTCCAGGCATCTTATTAACATTCCTCCTGGGCTCCTTGAAGGTTTTCCAGGCATGTCCAACTAGTAGCAGACCCCGGGGATGATCCAGAACACGCTGGTGGGATTATGAAGTTGGGGAAATAAGTATTCAACATGTCAACATTTTTTTAAATTAAACATATATTTAATGCAGCAATTGACATGGAATTTAGAACAGACATCGTTATTAACTCAACATAACTACACAGATAAAGTAATCATAACATTCCAATCCATAAAAAAATGTATGTGCAATAAAGTGCAATGACATTGGAGTATAGAGTATAAAACATGGTATCTGAAATGTGTTTAACATTTTGTCTGTAATGAAATTAAACAATTTCTCACAGTGTTCAGGTGGGTTTTGGCCCATTCTTCCACACAGTTTTTAAATCTTGAAAATTCCAGGGGGTTCCTGGGGAATATTGTTCTTCAATTAATTCTCATGTGAATAACTGCATTGGAAATAAGTTACATATATGTGTTGAATACTTATTTTCCCCTACTGTATAACTCATCTGGCCTGGGAGCACCTCAGGATCCCCCAGGAGAAGCTGGAAAATTTTGCTGGAGAGAGGGACGTCTGGACCACCTTGCTAATCCTGCTGCCACTGCAATCCGGTCCCAGATAATCAGATGGATAGAACAAAGTGACAGCAAGACATGAAAGTGGGTAATAGTACTGTACCCCACTCTTCACTCTGGGGTCTATTGTTGTGAGTGAAATTCTTCTTGATAATAATGTGTTTCCCAATGGGCTCATATTTTTTCTGAAATGATTAGATGAGTTTTTTTTACCATGATATGAGTGTGTAAGTGTAGGTTTTGAAACTAAAGAAAAGAAAATGCATAAAATAATTTAGCCTGGAATGCCCTCTTCCTGTATCAGTGTCCTGAATGAAGCAAATAATGTATTTTCGCATGATTCTGAGAATAAAATTGACTGACAACGGGATGTGTGAAAGAGTTGGAGAGTAGGTGCTGGTATTTGGGGGCTATTCCAGGATGTCTGATTTGAGGATTCACACTGACAGGTAAAGCCGCGCATGGCTGGAGACTGGTTCCCAGAACCCAAACCTCTCCCCAAGCGAGGTCGTAACCGACCTGAGGGGTTGAGAAGTGGAACGCCTGAATCAGACGTGCATCTCAGATTCCTCGACTAGGCATCCTGAAGGATAAAATAACTTAAAAGGTGAGGAAACAATATTTGATAACATAGGCATAATGTGTATTATGTGCCAAAGGGCTGATGAGCTTATTAATGATATTGGACACATTAATTGAGTAAAACTAACTAGTTTAGTTAAAATATCAGTGGGACTGATAAAACTAGTGGGACTAGTTAAAACTAACTTGGTTTGTTAGAATACCAGTTGGACTGGTAATGAGTAGGCCTTAAGAGGAAAAAAAAGAGAAAGGCATCACCGAAATGTCAGAGCTCTGGTAATCTGTCATTTACAATTGTTCATCATGGGTAAGAATCAAAGCATATTTAAGGGGTCTAAAATTGAATATGAGGGCTGTGCAAAGATTGTGTGATAAGCCTGGAGACTGGACTGTTGATAAATAGTTTTTGTATACTGACATGAAATAAACACATTTAATATGTTTTGTATTTTGTATTATAATAATCACTCCATATTAACTTTTACATATTGTACCTATTCCTTTAACATCTCTGTATTTCTCCTCCTTGCTCTGAGCAGCAGAGTCCGTCAGTTCACAATTGTCATTAAAATGCGTCTCCACATGTGTCTCATGTGAAATTTGATTTTTAAAACATCCCTGAAACATGCAATGACTGCTAGTGTGCTTAAGTCTTTATACTGTTACAGTTTGTAATCAGAATAATGTTCTTGCCATTTCAGGGTTGATGCTCCGAAGAGGACGGCTCTCTAGGGAGACTTGTCAGTGATGATCATGTGAACCCAAACAGCAAAATGAAAACAATGAAAGTGTATGGAAAGCCCCATCTATGTTTATTTATACTTGTTTTTTGTTATATAAAGTGGCAGACACTGTGTGTCTATAGTGGACAAATATAAACTGTATCAGACCATTGAATTGAACTGAAAATGCTGCTGACGTGATATAATTTGACTGAATTGGTAGAGTGACAGCTTATTTCTTTCAAAGGCTGAACAAATCTGTTTTATGTTTACATATTAATAAGGCTTAATGTCTGTCATTCACTCAATACATGATTGTGTAGTTAATCGTCAACAACTACAGCCTGGGTGTGCAAAACTCGATGGCTCCCTCAATGTGAACATTCAACAGGTGACTTAATTACCACTGAAAAGGATTAAAGTTAGCATAGGTAACTACTCTTCTGTTTAAATTTGATTTAATTAATTGATGTGGTCTGGGGCAGAGAGTCTCTATGGGGTTTTGGTTTACAAACAGAAAGTTGTGTATGCTGTCAATTATAGTCCTTTGAGGGAAAGAAAATCGGAATCGGCAGGTCAGGCTTTTAAAAATTTGGAATTGGCCATTTATATATATATATAGATAGATAGATAGATAGATAGATAGATAGATAGATAGATAGATAGAAATACCATCTGAATTTCTACACTTGTAGAAGTATTGTCATTTACCTGAGAGATTGTTCCTAATTCTTTTTTTTTTTAATATTCTTAATACATTATTTTTATCATCCAGGTATTGTTCACTGAACTTTAATTATCCTATGTAGCACATGATTTTATTTGTTTTGTACACTTTAAATCATACA
Organism: Lateolabrax maculatus; assembly: GCA_031216445.1. Taxonomy (NCBI): domain Eukaryota; kingdom Metazoa; phylum Chordata; class Actinopteri; order Acropomatiformes; family Lateolabracidae; genus Lateolabrax; species Lateolabrax maculatus. The sequence goes on from CM062201.1 coordinate 1,439,050, forward strand.
ATGATGGATTTAATGTCTTGAGGAACATTATTAGAGCAGCCAAGCCTCCCCACACACACACACTCAGCACGCACACATTCAGTTGAACTGTGTAACACCAAAATAACCATGGGAATGTGTGTATCCTGGACCACCTATTGTTTCAAACATCTCTGTTCAGCTTCAGGACTCAGGTCAACTCAAACACTTCTGGGTAACGCTGGTTTATATATTTACCGTTCTGTGGAACCTTTCCACATTGAGTGGAACCTTTCCACATAGAGCTAGCTTTTTCCAGCTTCTAATGCAGAGCTGCCCACCTGCAGCCAAGCTGTTATGCAACCCTCTGCCTATCACCTCACCAAATTTCCACTGTTACTACAACTCAGAGGCAGGGAGTGGTAAGAGAGTAGAAACATGGACAGAAATTTAATTCAAATTGGCCCAGCGTTTATTTTTGGCACCTGTCTCTTTGTGTGACCCTGTGCATGTGCATGTGTGTGTTCGTACAGGTGCCACTGGATGGGTTAAATGCGGAGAAATAATTTCACACTTGTGTGATTAATAAAGTTAAATAAAAAATTAAAAAAAAAAAAAAATGAGTGAGCCTTGGGAGCCCAATTTAATTCCCCACAGAACAATCTATCACCAGAGCACTGAGAGAAAGTTACAGTTAACTTATTTTATTTTTTTTTTTTTTTGGAAAGGAAGAGGAGTGTCTCTGTGTGACATCACAAGAAACTTGAAACCGTCATTTTCAGCAGCCCTCCCTCCTCACTGCCTGCTCCCAGATTTACTCCCCTCTCCCCAACCTCTCACTGGCACACTCTGTGCTTCTCTGCTGGTCTCCAAAAACAGGCCAGTGTAACCGTCCTCACAGCCCAAAATACAACTTCTGATCCCAGAACTTCACCACACAGGTTGTCCTTCTACTTCAGAGAGTCAGCTGGGAATGCTTCTGGAGGTAAGTCACTCCATTCTTCTGGCTGAGATGGAGCGACTGTGCTGCCATGTGGTTGGGCTACTTGAAGAGGTCTGCTCAGGAAGAGTGAAGAGCCATGGGATATTAGCACAGTTTTGTTTCTGGCACAAGCCAGTGCTCAGAGGCTTTGATTTTGACATTTTTATCATACTAATTAAACTAGTTGTATGCATAGGTTATACAGCTTGTTTCTGGCATAGAAGCCCTTTTATTTGTAAGAATAAAATTACTCAAAATAACTTAACTTACTATTATGCAATATTAACACATTAGTCACTTTATTTCCTTCCTATTATATTTAGTCTTTTTGCTATGTTAGTTTTCATGTATACATATAAATAAATACATAAATGTATAAAAACATCAACAACAAAACAAACTGTGAACAGTTTTGCTGGTGTGCCGCACATAAAAAAAAGAGAAAAAAAAAGACAAACAAATAAAAAAATCTGATGGTATTACATAAACTGTATATCTACACATTCCATGCTCGGAAAATAGGGCAGGGCCTCATTCAGGCACACATTGTACATTATATGTTCCCTCTTACACATTGTACATTATGTGTTCCCTCTTACTTCACTGTGTGGCAGGCTCTTTATTTCCTTAAAGGTATTTTCTTAAAGGAAAAGTTCAGTATTTTGGGAAATACAATGACTTACTTTCTTTCCAAGAGTGAGCTGTTCAGGTGGATATCACAAACATAAAAAAAAAAACTGAAATGTAAAAACAGAGGTTGTAATTTTTATATTTCTGTTTGTGTACAGATTAAACAAACAGATTAAACAAACAGACAACATGATTATCAGTGAGCTTCAGAAGTGTATTTTTGAACTCTGGACAGACAGCTACTCTGTCCAGAGTAGCTGTTTCCCCCTGCTTTCAGTCTTTATGCTAAGCTAAGATAACCACATCCTGAATTCAGCTCTGTACTTAACACACCGACATGAGATCGATATCCATCAAAACATCGCACTCTCAGAAAGAAAGTAAGGGTTCTCCCAAAATACTAGTTTTTTTAACCTTTAACTTGTTTCTTACTCAACCTATTTAGCATCTATGCTGTTCAAGTGTAATCATTTCAGTTTGTTGTGTGTGTTTTACACCTGCTGGTTTCCGTGCTGGCTGGTTTGGATTAAAACCACATTTGGACATTGCATGGTAATTGTAAAGTTAAAATCATTTTTCACACACTTTTTGGCCTGGTTTTTGTTGCATAAATAATGATTTTATTCTCAACAATCCACTGACAGCACATGCTGCATGTAATGTCATAAATAGACATTTCTGTTTAGCATAAATGCTAAAAAGAATTGGCAAGAAACTATTGAAGCTGATTGGTGCACAGGGTGGGTGGACCTGCATCACAATATGTCAGATAGTGTCAGGTTAACAGACCGCCACATTACAGTTTGACTTTGACTTTTCTTCCTGTCTCTGTAATTGTGTTCTGATTGTTCTGCCATCACCTGAACTGCATGACAATGCCATAATACATGAAAAAATGCATTAATTAAAAAACATTTTAAATAACATACAATTATACATACACAAAAATACATATAATTCTTTGATTCTCTCTGGGAAACATGAATATCTTCATTAATTCCAATAATGTCTCTCTGTATAGGGACAGTATTTCAAATAGAGTCCATGCAATTGCTACTGTACAAAATGTCAATGTCTGAGGAACCAGCTCAGTAATGTTTGAGCAGGGAGGTCATTCTCACCTGATATCACTCTGTCTGTCATTGCTGAGGCCTACAGAGAGGAGAGATCCATAACTAGAGCCATCCAGACTTTGCTTCACTCCAGCCTCTTATCAGTAGAGCCACGTTGCCTTTCACTGGCATTTGGGAAATATTTTTTTTTTTAGCTGAATAGCAATACTGTCTACCTTATAACTTTTATAAATTAGTTTGAAGCTATAGCTTAATAGATACTGAATTCAAAAAGTGCAGTTTCCATAAACAGATTACATACTAGATTCAGATTTGTCACAAGGGCTGGAATAAGCCACTTGGAGACCCGGGGCAAAAATGGATAGTAAGCCCCTATGGACAACCCACCATAATATACAGTAAACTAAAATAGCTATAGACAATATTTTTATATTAGCAATGGATCAAATGACTGTATATGAAAGGTGTCCCTTATAATAATGGATTATATTATATCTCTCAGCTTAGCCTTTTATAATTTGTGACAAAAAAAAATGGTGAGTGTCAGAGTCTGGGACCCACAGTTGCCCACTTTGCCTGGATACAATGTTTTCAAACCCTAACTCTACTTCTGCATATATTGAATCTGGTATGAGAATTTTACAAAGCCCAAATCGAAATATTCAGAGGTCTTATTTTGTCCAACCAATAGTCCTTAACAAAATATATTCTGTTTAATATTGCAGAGGACCTAAAGAAATCAGCATAATTCATATTTGAGAAGCTTGAACCCCTGAATTTTGACATTAATTAATTGATTATCAAAACTACTTCAGTGATTGTTTCAGCTCTAATTACATTTGCTTGAATCTTTTGTGTCATTTTATGACAGTACAAAAATTACGATGATACCACTGAAACCAATAGAATTTTGTCAGCGTTTGACCTGAAGTTTTCTATGGATAAATGTGGCAGTGCTTGTTGTTTGACTCTTCCATTGAAACATTTAGAACAAACACAGAAACATGGAGTGTTGGTGGCTCAATGGGCTCAGATGTGTACTTAGATTTTTATCGTTTGGCACAGCTTTGACTGTTAACCAGAAGCATTGATGTCAATACATTTACTATTGAACATTTTTTGGATAGGTGATTGTCCCTCACTCACTCACTTAAAGCTGCAATAATTGATGTTTTTTTTTTCAAAAGCCTGGCTGGCTTCCTTTCGGTTTTGATTTTAAAAGAAATCACAGGTCTTCTCTCCCATTAGTGCGTGTTTATCCAGTGCGAACTACATTTATAAAATACAGTGGCTGTGGATGAGAGGAGCTGACTGCTAGAAGTCAACACGTCCCACTCGCTCGCCGTGAATTGTCCAGACAATTACACACAAAAAAGTTAAGCACAATCCATCCATTAATGTTATTTATACCTGTTTATCCTTTGCAGGATTACATCCTGGATAGGTCGCCAGTTTATCACAGAGCTGACATATATCAACTATTTACACCTAATTAATCTAACCTACATCCCTTTTGGGCTATGGGAGGAAACAAACCAAAACACTTGTAGCACGCCAACACTCTATAGTAGGCCTAAATTGCTCTTTAAACTGGAATGATGGGATTTTAGGTTACGTTTTCTTAAGGTAGCTACCACAAAGGTTTACCTGTTTTGGGTGATATATATATTGATTTCTTAATAAACAAAGAAACTCTCAAACTTGGCAATATCTCTATTCACTTAGACTACACTCTATGTTAAATAACTGAACCCAGAAAACTTTTTGGAATGAAAAGGAAATAATAGTTTAATGACTGCTTTTTAGAATGTTCAAATAATATTTACTCCTTTCAGTGGACAAGAAACAAAAACACAAAACACAAATGAAACCCCTTTAAAATAAAAAATAGTAACTTTCAAAATAATATGAAACAAAATTAGTCAATGAATTACTTGAAAAATATGCAAAACTGAATTAGCTTATACCAAAATATTACAATACACAACTTAAATCTCTTCAGCTTTCTTTGGCAAAATTCCTATTGCTCTACCCTTTTCCCACTTCTACACTATAGTAGATTCAGAGTAATGCTTAACTAGACTCTAAACACCACGTCGGCACACACACACTCGCATCCACACAAAAATAAGAAAAGTTGTAGGCCTGTGCATTGCTTGGGTGTGGTGCTGCATACCGAATCCCTAGCCTTGGCAGAGTAAAGACACAGAAAGTCTAATTCGCAGTTTGGCATCAGTCTTGGAAAAAACAGTTTGTGATTCAAAAGATGAAACCAGGCGACCGCGGAGGTGATGGCGAGGAGGTGAAGTCCTCGAGTCCTTGTCAGAAAAAGCACACCGACAGTGCTTTCCGGTCAGCAATGGCATCCTCTGATCAAGCGACTCACATACTTTAGCTTTACACAGACACACTCACACAAAACTTTCGCCAAAATCAACTGAGATTAGGCAATAAATGTGCGTTATTGTCCACAGTTACTGTTTCTCGCTCTTTCCTTGCGTTTTTTCTTTCACTCTGGACCAGTGTGAAGTGTTGGAGCAACCAACCTAACAATCACTAGGGCCATGTTGCTAGATACCGTGGATAAAAATACAGCAGCCATCCAGCTACCAACTAGGATTTATATTGCATGGTTTTCAACTATCATGTTTATACATATACATATACATTTTTATGATGTCAGTGTTCTACAATAATCAATATAAAATCTACATGAGATTAAGCTGTTTGTGTTTTGTTTCTTCACTTTAGGATTGCTCCTTTCAATGCCTTTAATTTTTTTTGAAAATTTCCATCTATCTGAAGAAATAAGTCAGCTTATGTACCTGTCTTAAGTATGGAACTGCAGAAGCTATCAAATGGTAATCACCGACATGATGCTGCTGTGCCTGTGGAGGGAGGGTATGTTTCTTATGTGTGTCCTATTTGCTGACTCGCTATGAATTCATGGTAATTTAAGTTTGTTCACATTATCTAAAGTTGAAGACATGCAAGTGTTGTTTTTTTTGTTTGTGGTGGATGTTACAGAGTCCCACCAGAGGAAGAAAAGTTCCTGCAACACAAAAGTGATGGATCAAAGAGACCTCAGTTCACAGATGTGAGTATAGAAGACAGCCAGAGGTCAATGCAGCCTGTTGGTACTCCATGTGTTCTGTCTGATAAAGTGTATCATTCAGAACAATGAACATTTATCGCTATATTCTTAGGGACAATATGAAAACTATGGTTGGAGGAGGGGATCAGAAGGCAGGGGTACTGGACTTAGTGTACAGATGGTAATTAATGTGTTTTGATTAAATGTCTATGTATCATGTAATTGGGAGGGCCAGGCATATATTTTATGCCTTTATTAGATAGTGGACACACAGGAAATGAGAGGATAGAGAAATAAGTCCACCAAGGTGCCCCAGGTTTTGCTTTTTTATAAAATTAAATAAAAGATTCAAACCCCAAAATCATTTCCTACAGTCCCTGACACAGTAGATGTTGGGAGAAGTTCCAACATCCAACATTCATCCTGTGCCCTACAAATGCAATCATCTGTTTTGAACAAATGTTATGGCAGAGGTCAAGTTTGACTTTGACAACAGAAACCTTGGATCACATTCTGTCTCAGGGCCATTTTAGTGCCCTAAGATAGATAACCTATATTATGTGTATTATATAACATTTGACTGATATTTCAGTTTAATGCAACTTCCCTTAACTTTTTGTATGTTGCAAGTCATCAACAACACATTAGTAGCCTACCTTTTGTAGTCTATCATCATCATCTTCACTGTTTTTTAGTTTTCTAACCTGAACTATAACCAACATTCTCACACTGCATGGACTAAACTGGAAAATGAAAATAATCTAGGCAGCATGGATTTCCCCCCAAAACCTAAATGCAAAAGAGTTGCATATCAAAACATGTTGTAGAATGTTGTATAGATTTGTGACGAGGATGCTGAAAGGTACTGTATTGCCTTGCCTTGGACACATGAATTGTGATGTAATGTCACAATATGCAGCCTAATGTGAACAAGTCTTGTCTTTTCCAGTTTGAGGGTAAAACCTCCTTTGGGATGTCTGTCTTCAACCTGAGCAATGCCATCATGGGCAGTGGCATTCTGGGTCTGTCATATGCCATGTCCAACACAGGCATTGTCCTTTTCCTGTGAGTACCAAAAATATACACATGTTGGTACAGAGAGTACAACTGAATGTGATACGCACACCCACACACATGTTTTACCTTAGTGGTTCTCTGAAAACAACAGTAGACAGTAGATAAAGAGATACATGAGTGGAGACAAGGTAAATGTTACGCAACACATATAAAGTACTTAAAATGGAAAAAGAAAATGTTAGAAAAGAAAAGAAAAGCCTTTACTGTCATTGCATTTGCATAAAACAAAATTTGGAACGCTGCTCCTGTTGGTGCCACGAATGACAACATATAACACAACCATACAATAAGGTAAAAAAAGACTAAGAGTACAACAAGTGCATTGGTATAGAGTACAAGTACTCCCCCTGAGGTAAGTACAGTAATGTTTGTGTTTACACAGGAATAAGGGAACTGAGATGGGATAAATGACTTTCAGTAGAATAAAGTGACTAATGTGTTAATATTGCATAATGAAACTTCATATTTTAGTGCATGTTTGAGTTTAATGTTCTGATGGTCGTCGGGGAAAAAACTGTCCTTTAGATCTATGGTCCTTGTTCTGGAGGACCTGTACCGTCTGCCAGAGGGCAGGAGAGTAAACAGGTGGTGGCCTGGGTGTGATGTGTCTGTCATGATGTTTTTAGTCCTGCCGAGGTAGTGGGAGTAGGCAATGTTTTCAAGGGAGGGCAGTGAGCAGCCATTGATTTTATGGGCTGTGTTGATAACCTTTTTTGCTGTTTTGTCTGCCACAGTGCAACTGGAGTACCACGCCGAAGGCAGTATGTCAGTACACTTTTGATGGTAGAGCAGTATAAAGCCATCATCAGTTTGCACTCCAGGTTGTTTTTCCTGAGCACTCTCTGAGTGTCACCACTGCTGAATTTTCTTGACTAGTACTGAGGTGTTGGCAGACCAGGAGAGGTCATCTGATATGTGGGCTCCTAGGAACTTGAAGGTGTTGATGTGGAGTGGGGCCAGGTCTGCACTTTGCCTCCTGTAGTCTAATACGAGTTCCTTTGTTTTTGTGGTGTTCAATGACAGATTGTTGTCTGAGCACCACACTGCTAGTTTCTGTATCGTGGCTCTGTAAACGTATTTATCATCTCCTGAGATGAGTCTGATCACCGTAGTGTCATCAGCAAATTTGATGATGGTGTTGGTGGGATGAGTAGGAGTACAGTCATATGTATACAAGGAGTAGAGTAGTGGAGCCAGCCAGTGCTGAGCATGATAGTGGAGAAGAGTTGGGGGCCGAGTTTCACAGTTTGTGGTTTGTGAGGAAGTCCTTTATCCAGATGCAGATGGAGGGGGATAGGCTTAGTAGACCTAGTTTGCTCACTAGTATGTGTGGGATGATTGTATTGAATGCTGAGCTGTAGTCTATGAAGAGCATTCTTACATAGGATCTCTGGGGTTCCAGGTGGCTCAGTGCGGTGTGAAGGGCTATGACGATGGCATCTTCTGTGGACCTGTTTGCTCTGTATGGGGGGGAAGGGTGGATTTGATGTGCTGTGCGACCAGCTTCTCAAGGCACTTCATGATTACTAAGTGCAACTGGTCAGTAGTCATTCAGGCTGTTGGTGACTGATGATGATGGTAGCTGATTTTAGGCGGAGTGGAATGGTGGCTAGAGTCAGAGAAAGGTTGAAGATCTTTGTGAAGACCCTGGCAAGTTGGTTGGCACAGGCTTTGAGTACATTGCCAGATACTCTGTCAGGGCCAGCGGCTTTACTTGTGTTTACTGATTTGGGCACACATCTCACCTGGTGTTCTCGTAGGGTGAGAGTGTGGGTGCTGGGGGTTGGTGGAGACTGTGTTGAGCCTGTTTACCTCGAAACGGGCAAAGAAATAGTTTAGTTCCTCTGCCAGTGAGGCATCAGCGTGGACAGTGCTGGGGTTTTGTAATTGATGTTGCTTTGAATTCCCTGCCACACCCTCCTTGGGTTATTGTCCGTGAGATGGTCCTCAATTTTCCTCCTGATGCCTTTCTTCAGGTAGGGGCTTGTCACCTGACCTAAAGTCAGAGTTGTGCTCTCTGAGTAGAGTCTGGCCCTCGCTTGTCATCCAGGGTTTCTGGTTAGGAAACACCTGAATCCTTTGGTCTGCTGTGACACTGTCATAGGGTGCAAAGACAATCTTGCACAGAACAAGGGGGAAAACAGAGGCTAAATACATAAGGGGAAGACAATAAGACACAGGTGACACACATCAGGGCGGAGCAGGCAACCAAAGGGGGTGGGAAACACAAGGGCAGAAAAAGTGCCTTAAATGAGAGTACAACAAAATAAAACAGGACATAATGAATAAATGAAGAAAAAACAAAACATGAGCTAGGGTGTTGACCTCACAGTTTTAATTTATTAAAAAAGAAAAACTGAAATATCACATGGTCATAAGTATTCAGACCCTTTGCTCAGTATTGAGTAGAAGCACCCTTTTGAGCTAGTACAGCCATGAGTCTTCTTGGGAATGATGCAACAAGTTTTTCACACCTGGATTTGGGGATCCTCTGCCATTCTTCCTTGCAGATCCTCTCCAGTTCCGTCAGGTTGGATGGTGAACGTTGGTGGACAGCTATTTTCAGGTCTCTCCAGAGATGCTCAATTGGGTTTAGGTCAGGGCTCTGGCTGGTCCAGTCAAGAATGGTCACAGAGTTGTTCCGAAGCAACTCCTTTGTTATTTTAGCTGTGTGCTTAGGGTCATTGTCTTGTTGGAAGGTGAACCTTCGGCCCAGTCTGAGGTCCTGAGCGCTCTGGAAAAGGTTTTCTTCCAGGATCTCTCTGTACTTGGCCGCATTCATCTTTCCTTCAATTGCAACCAGTCGTCCTGTCCCTGTAGCTAAAAAACACCCCCATAGCATGATGCTGCCACCACCATGTTTCACTGTTGGGATTGTATTGGGCAGGTGATGAGCAGTGCCTGGTTTTCTCCACACATACCGCTTAGAATTAACGCCAAAAAGTTCAATCTTCGTCTCCAGAGAATCTTATTTCTCATAGTCTGGGAGTCCTTCCTGTGTTTTTTGGCAAACTCTATGCGGGCTTTCATATGTCTTGCACTGAGGAGAGGCTTCCGTCGGGCCACTCTGCCATAAAGCCCCGACTGGTGGAGGGCTGCAGTGATAGTTGACTTTGTGGAACTTTCTCCCATCTCCCTACTGCATCTCTGGAGCTCAGCCACAGTGATCTTTGGGTTCTTCTTTACCTCTCTCACCAAGGCTCTTCTCCCACGATTGCTCAGTTTGGCTGGACGGCCAGGTCTAGGAAGAGTTCTGGTCATCCCAAACTTCTTCCATTTAAGGATTATGGAGGCCATTGTGCTCTTAGGAACCTTGAGTGCTGCAGAGATTCTTTTGTAACCTTGGCCAGATCTGTGCCTTGCCACAATTCTGTCTCTGAGCTCCTTGGGCAGTTCCTTCGACCTCATGATTCTCATTTGCTCTGACATGCACTGTGAGCTGTAAGGTCTTATATAGACAGGTGTGTGCCTTTCCTAATCAAGTCCAATCAGTTTTATTAAACACAACTTGACTCCAATGAAGGAGTAGAACCATCTCAAGGAGGATCAGAAGAAATAGACAGCATGTGAGTTAAATATGAGTGTCACAGCAAAGGGTCTGAATACTTATGACCATGTGATATTTCAGTTTTTCTTTTTTAATAAATTTGCAGCTTAATAGGCAGCTTAACCTTGTCTCTAAATCCTGATTAAGCCACTCAGTTTGGCCATTGGACTGGGGGTGGTTTCCCAAGGAGAGGCTGATGGTGGCTCCTAAGAGGGAGCAGAAGGCCTTCCAGAATTGGGAGATTAACTGCGGCCCCCGGTCTGACACAGCATCTTTGGGGAAACCATGGAGATGAAAAAACATGGTACAATACTGCCTCCACTGTCTCTTTGGCGGAGGGAAACTTGGGCATAGGAATAATAGGAGCCATCTTAGAAAATCTGCCCACCACAGTGAGAATGGCAGCCCGTGACGAAGTCCAGGAAGATGTCAGACCAGGGGCATTAAAGCACCGAAAGGTCTTATTACAGGCACACACTGGACAGGAGGTGACATACTCCCCAATCTCCTTCTCCATAGAAGGCCACCAGAAGTGCTGTTCGACCACTAAGAGGGTCCTTTTGATACCAGGATGGCAGTAGATGGGGCAGTGTGGGCCCAGTAGATTACCTGAGAATGGAGGGAGACCGGAACAAACAACCTATTCGGTCGACAGCCCTCTGGGGCCTGCAAGTCCTCACAGGCCCTTCTAACCCTCTCCTCAATTCCCCAGGTGACTGCCCCAACATCCAGAGGTGAGGTTCACTTTGAGCTTTCTGAAGGCGGCGTCTGCTTGAGATGTCCACTGAAACTTCTTAGCAGAGGTTAAGGCATAGTGAGGAGAATCAATGACACTGAAGTTTCTAATAAACCGTCTATAGACATTTGCAAAGCCCAAGAATTGTCCATGAACAGTTTCCCTTCAGAGACCACAAACCCCAGGAAAGAGACAGTGGAAACGTGAAAGTAACATTTCTCAGTCTTCACGAAGAGTTGATTGTCTAGCAGACACTGGATGACCTGACAAATATGATTGATGTGGGATTACTCATCAGGGGAAAAGATGAGGATGTCATCCAAGTAGATGAATACAAACTGGTTCAGCATATCCCTGAGTACATCGTTCACCAGAGCCTGAAAACAGCTGGGGCATTGGTTAGTCCAAAGGGCATCACAAGGTACTTGTAATGCCCACTAGGAGTGTTAAAGGCAGTCCTCCATTCATCCCCCTCCCTGATCCTCACTAGATGGTATGCGTTTCTAAGGACTAACTTTAAAAAAATCTTAGCCCCTTGTAAGAGTTCAAAAGCAGAGGATATAAGAGGGAGGGGGTACCTGTTCTTGATGTTGATGTCATTGAGGCCCCTGTAGTCGATGCAGGGCCTGAGAGTCTATCCTTCTTGTCCACAAAGAAGAAACCTGCTCCTGCTGGATGGACTTGTCCATAGCTTCCATTTCAGGGGCTGAAAGGGAGTACAGGTGTCCCATGGGGGGATTCGTTCCAGGCAGCAAGTCAATGGCACAGTCATAGGGCCTAAGGGGGTGCAAAGAGGTAGCTCGGGCCTTATTAAAAACTTAAAAACCAGACTTCTGAGAAGCCACTAACTGCTGCATCTGTTCAACCAGCTGTCTCACCTGGCTGCCTTAAAACTCTCCTGATGATTGGATAGTTCTTCCTCATGGCGGTGAAGCCGACTTCCCTGGGCTCACAGTTCCCCTGTGCACAGGATGAGAGTCAGCTGAGTCCATGACTGGCCAGATTGTACTGTAAGGCTTTCAGAGATCCAAAGGAGAAACTTTACTTAACAAAAGGGTTCGGTGCACAGGTAACCCAAAAGAGCTAACTAATCCAAAGGGGTAAGGCAAAGTCCAAGAAACATAAACTCACACACACACAAACATGCTGGAATGCTTGACACAAGGGTGCAAAGACAATCTGGCACAGAACAAGGGGGAAAACAGAGCCTAAATACATGAGAAGACAATGAGACACAGGTGACACACATCAGGGCGGGGCAGCCAATCAAAAGGGGTGGGAAACATAGTTGAAGAGAAAAGGGACCTGGATAAGAGCCACACTGTATGCAAGTTGTGTATGCCTATTAATAAAGGATAATGGAAAGTAATTTAATCTAATCTCATTTTAATTATGGAACATTACAAATACACAATGTTGTAAAAGTAGCAAGAAGTCACACAATGAGAAAAAAAATCATGTATATACAGTAAACCCTTGTTTTTCGCGGGGTTACGTTCCAAAAAGAACCCGTGATAGGCAAAATCCGTGAAGTAGAAACCTTTATTTTTTTTACAATTATTATACAATTAAATACTCTATTATACATTGAAAAGAAAGAACAAACCATTTTACAGGCTCAAGCATTTGTTTCACAAATAAAAGTACTTTAGAAACGTTTTTTTCAACAAATAACTTCTGTACTGTACTGTCAAATAATAATTTTAATCATCAATGTGAACAGAAGGCTTCAAATTGCGGAGATTAGCACCGCCCACCGCGACCCGAGTAATTGGATTAAACGGGAGAAAATTAAAAATGATTATGAAAAAAATACAAAGTACCTGTACAGTCGGACAAATAGTGACTCAGCTGTATTTCACTGCTCTTCAGACTGAGCCGCTGCATCCTGACTCCGCTCTGCAGTGTTTTCTTCTTTTGAAGCCCGCGGTGCAGGTGTGTTTGTTCGGGAGAAGAACATAGTGATAGGCAGTTGTTGTCGCTCTTTTTTCTTCTTTGCAAAAAGATCCTTATACACCGACATGCCACCATCGATTATGTTGGAGAACTGTAATGAACGGCTCATTAAAGGGTCCCATACCTACAGCCGCATAGCTTTTACCTTCCCTTAGCATGTCCAGAAGTTTAACTTTATCTGCGATAGACAGCATCTTCCGCTGCCTTTTGGGCCCTGCCGCAGGTGCTTTTGTCGGTCCAGAGCGTTTTGTCGACATTATGGAGTTTAGAGAAACTCGAAATTGCAAGAGAATTTGCACTTACGTAATGTAAATTTGGCAAGCTGTTTTACGTACGTGTACATATTAAACTGCAACGTTATTGACGCACAGGTAGAGAAGAAGCGGAGTGACTTTTTAGCCAATCAGAATGCAGAACACAATGCACGATGCAAATCCGTGAAGTAGCGAAACCGTGAAAAGTAAACCGCGTTATAGCAAGGGATCACTGTATAATATTTTTAGTTACGTGTAAAGAAACATTGTGTGTTGGGTTAAAGTAAGTACTTAGTTATGGCTAGGGGAGCTTTGTCACAATGGTGACAATACTGATCTTGGTTATGCAAAAACCAGCTCTGAACTTTGGTGTAAACAGGAGAAAAACAGCAGTCTCCCATGTTAAAGTTGACCTATCCATCCACCCTGACCTCCTCCCTGCACTGACTTTGTGTCTCTATAACATCAGTTGCATACCTTTTTTGCTCCTGTCATAATTACACCAACCAATAGAAGGCGCTGTCATTGTTGTAAATGTTGTTAATCTCTATGACTTCCATTTATCTGTTGCGCGCTCTACATTCAATATCTAATTTTTTTATTTTTTCATGATGGTAAATCTATCACATTAAGACTGATGATCAATGGACCCAATTTCCAAAAGCATCTTAAAGCAAAAGTATGTAATATTGGAGTGAACTAACAGCCTGTTCACCCTGCTGCCATCTGGCAAAAAAATACTGAAGTATCCACTGTCACTGGCAACTTCTTTCTTCAGGCTGTTAATTCATCCTCTGCACTCCACCGCATGTAGCAACTGGGACTACAAGTGCTGTAGAACGATAAATAAATTAACCTTGTAACCTTGTTTAGTATTTGTGTTAGCAGGTAAGGATAAGTGTGTTCTATTTTAAATCTTCCTCGTCCCTTACATCTGAGTTAGACTAATCAAATGGGTATCAAGGGCTCAAGTGGGTTAGACAAATCATGTGGTTATTTTTAAAGCTACAGCATTTTAAGTACAAATTTCCCCCTTTCCCCCATTGAAACCTGTGTCAATGTCCATATGGGCACCTGAATGTTGTTTTAAGACAGACTTGAAATATTGTTAACTTGTCCTTTAAGTGGCTACTTGGGCGATGTATGGTGTACCAAGTAGAAGTGAAAGAGGGCATGGCAAACAGTTACTAAAACGCACCACATATATCCTCCAAACTCTGGCAAAGGAGGCTGTTTTTCTCAGCCACATTTGAAGAGGCCACTGAAATGGAACTGTGTTGACCCTTTATGGCATAAGCAGTCTTAAAATATAAGACTTATGACTTCACTGCCTTTGAACTGGGCGGCAGCAAGAGAGAGTTGTTATATTTGTATCAATTTGGCTGGACTGCCACACTGTAATGGCTGCCTGTAGCTTTTAGAATGTAGTTCAAAGACTTCAGGGAAGAGTTTTTCAAAATGATGCCCCAAAGCTGTGCACATTTTACTGAAACTAATCAATATGTAATAAGGTGACATTAATGATATTACATACCATACCTGTTCGTGTTTTACAGGATCCTGCTGACATGTATTGCATGTCTGTCCTGTTATTCCATCCACCTGCTGCTACGCAGTGCTGGAGTTGTGGGTAAGGCTTCATTCAATTTAGAAAATAGTCAGAAATCTGAGATTAGTCTCAGAGCCCAAACTTTTCCAATTGCCATACTCTTCATCTCTTCAATTCCCTATTTCTAAATATAAGGCCAATTCAGCTGTCTGAATGTCCACAGTCAATTTATTAACTTAGTTCTTTGTTTTTGGTCTCTTCAGGTATCCGTGCCTATGAGCAGCTTGGCCTGAGAGCTTTTGGTCATCCAGGGAAGATTCTAGCAGCTGTCATCATAACGCTACATAACATTGGAGGTAAGACATTGGTATATGGTATTTAAAATGTTAATGTCATATGAGTAGGTGGTGATGATACATCTTGCCAAGGGAACCAAACGTGCCAGAATATCACTGTTTCCTATGTACACTAATAAACTCTTTTTTTCCCCTCACCTGCAGCCATGTCCAGCTACCTGTTTATAGTCAAATCTGAGTTACCATTGGTCATCCAAGCCTTTCTTGGCCAGACATCCAGCTCCGAGTGAGTACTACCAACAACTTTGAAAACAACAACATTTATGAAATTCGATTCAGTTCCATCTGTGTGTGTCCATTACAGAGAAGCAAGGTAAATATAAAAAGACGAAACCCAACAATGTGTTTGTCTGTGGCTCTCATGGTTTTATGCTCTATGGTTTCATGTTCAAATGCCCAGTAATTTCCTAAAACAGCTGGTCAATGGAGTTTTAGACAAACAGTGCTCAGGAGGAAATGCATTTGCATTTGTTGGAGACTATTTTCAGCTGCGGATTAATTCTCATTTGGTGATTTAGTGAGTATTTGTGGTAGCAGGAGGTGTATGTGCGATTATATGCTTCATAAGCGTAATCAAGGTACATTAAATCAGTCACAAATATACTAGAAAGAAATTGTATGTACTATTCCTTCAAGTTGCAATGCAAACAGATGTCCATTATGTTTACATAGCAGAATGCCAACACTGTCCAACAGTTTTATCAGAAAGAAGCAGCTAAGATAGCATGAGCGAGCTGCATGGTAAGTAGATTAGCTCAGCATCTGTAAAGCAGCCTTGGACCAATATGCAGTGAAAAGGCTCAATAAAAGCCCCATTCAGTCAGAAATAGTTCAATACAAATAAAATGTTCAATACACAAAACAATAATGTCATAGTTTTGGATGTTTTTACATTATGTAAAATTAGGATATTTTGGAAATTATAAGGTTTAGTTTAATCACATTGAATAATTTAAGCAATATATGAGCACACATACCAATCATGGGTCAAAACATTGAATGAAAATGTAGCTGAATTATAAAAGCCAGAAGTGGTACTAAATGAAGAAAAGTGAGAACCAAAAGAATTGCTGAGCTAACCCAAATGATCTGGCTCACTAGAAAGAGCCAGCATTCCCATCACGAACCTATACTATGTTCCTGCAGTAGGGGAGGCTGCAGTATAAGGACCGCATATGTAGGACTGCATATCTAGGACCTTAGTTTTTCACTACAGCAGGAATATGCTAGTACTTTATTAATCCCTCTTGGAGAAATTACATTTTTTTACTCTGTTGTTAATTTTCATTACACGAGCCATGCTCGAAATACACACACATGACCTATAGACATGCATTAGTTGTGGAGAGATGTCAGAGTGATGGGGCTAGCACATAGTCCGCGATCCAAGGGCTCAAATGCACCTCAGCAGTGCCCAGGAGGTGAACTAAACCCTCTATAGCTACCAGTCTTTTAATACCTACAGGCTGAGCTAGTACCACCCCAATGGAGCTCTATGGCACAGAGGAATAAGATGTATCAGGTTTTGAGTACATACACAATACTTGCTGGTTTGAGTCTGAACAGGAGATTTGTTGATGATAGAAATATACAATATCACCAGGCTAATCCTTTAACATGTGGAAAGATAGAAATGTTAAGTAAGACACTGGTTTGAGGAGCAATTACAGACTGGACTATTTTTTTATGGGCACAGTGACTGTATGCAGCATTTCAGAAGTCCTGCCCTTCAGGTGAACTCCTATATCTGTAGTAGTTAATAGGGTAGTCACTAATGAACTGTTCATATCAACTTTACACAGGTAATAATAATCTGTGATATGTGTTTAAGGTTCCACAGTTTGAAATCTCACCACATTTCACATTCTGGTTGACTGGCCCCAGTCTAAACAACATACCGATATTAGTTTAAACAATTTTAAAATAGTGTTAGCAAGTTGTGCATACAGGATTGACATAACCTCTTAGCCTGCTTATAATAAACCGTATTTACCAAGATTATGTGACACCACCCTTTTTTACAGGATTCTTTTTTGAAAAAAAGATTTTTTGAAGATCAAATCTTGTTTTTATAAAGTCAAGTCAATTTTATTTGTATAGTGCCAAATCATAACAAAAGTTATCTCAAGACAGGTTTAGACCATACTCTTTAAAATATTATTTACAAAGATCCAACAGCTCCCACCATGAGCAATCACTTGGCGACAGTGGCGAGGAAAAACTCCCTTTTAGCAGGTAGAAAACTCGAGCAGAACTGGGCTCTGGGTGGGCGGCCATCTGCATCGACCGAGTTCGGTTGAAAGGGGAGGAGAGAGGGGGAGAGGGGAGAGAGAGCAGGAGGACAGACAACAAATCAGGCTAATAATAATAACTTTAGCCGTGTGTGTGGAGAAGGAACATGGGGGCAGTAGATGGCCGGCAATTACAGATCCAGATTCTACAGCTCCAGAGGCAGAAATACGTGCAGAAAGTGAGAAGGCGAAAAAGCACAAAAAGCACAAAAATTACCGGGAAGAGGTGGAGTTAGTAACATGTATTAGTGGGATAACAATGCGTATGGATGGAGAGGGAGAGGAGGAGAGAGAAGCTCAGTGCATCATGGGAAATCCCCCAGCAGTCTAAGCCTATAGCAGCATAACTAAGGGATGCTTCAGGGCTCACCTGAGCCAGCCCTAACTATAAGCTTTATCAAAGAGGAACATTTTTAGCATACTATTAAACAAGGAGAGGGTGTCTGCCTCCTGAACCCAAACTGGGAGCTGGTTCCACAGGAGAGGAGCTTGATAACTGAAGGCTCTGGCTCCTATTCTACTTTTAGAGACTTTAGGTACCAAAAGTTACCCTGCATTCCGTGAGCGTAGTGCTCTAGTGGGGTAATACAGTACTATGAGCTCTTGAGCACTTGTGTAAAGGTACAATCCCATTACACTTGTGTTTTGTGAAACTGTACTGTCTCCCATTCACTTCAATGAAGGCCTGTATGACTGACTGATTTCAAAAAGGTATTTCCTGCTCTAGTTCGATCTCCTGGTCAGCTGAAGCACTCTCAGGGTGGTCACAGTAAATTTTCGGCCAATAGAAACACTGATGCACTGTGTCTGGACATTGAGAGGTTATTATTCTAGCTGTGTGCCATTAATATGCTTAGTACAACAAACTATCAGACTACAAACTGCAGCATCTCTTTCACACAGTTTAAGTATGTGATTAGTCTGCTCAATGTGAATTCATTCATTCATTGGAACTGACCCATGATTTGACCTTTGCTGAATGGAAAGCCAATGTTACCATTTTATTTTTTTAGAGTGCTGATATACATGCTTTTTAACTACACATTTGTGTAAGAATCATAGATTGTATTTCTTTAGAGCGTTTGTTGTGTGGCTTCTCAGAAATGATAACAACATGTAATTAAGCTCAAGTTGAACACTGGAGGCAGTATATCAGGATGTAAATTAAGTTAGCAGCAGACTCAAACCAGTTTTGCGGACAAACTAATAGTAATTTAAGCCGTGATCTCAACATTAACTATATGGTCACTTTCTCATGTGTGGCCATGTTAAGTTATGTTTAAACCTGTTCAAAAGAAAGTATTTCGTAAATCTTGTTAATGTGAACAGTGATTCTTTGTTATTTGTGGAAAATGAGTATAAAAGACAGCTGTATCTTTTGCTAACTTTATTAGCTAAACATTAGCTAAAAATCAGCATAACACCGAATACTGAGACTGACTGGACTTCTACGCCATGTGCGGACTGCAGACTATACCCCCCCGGCTAACATCACACACTTGATTACTCTGCTCTGCACTTCAATCCAACTGTACCATTACAATACAATTCTCGGAACCACTTGTCTTGAGTGTATGGTTTGGAGCAAATATATCACAAGCCTATATTCCACTGAACTTGCAGTTTGAAAAACAGTTTAACACTATACGTGTGTGTGATGTCTTGTGTTCTGCACCTAGTGACTGGTTCATGAATGGAAACTACCTCATCATCATCGTCACTGTCTGCATCATCCTCCCACTAACCTTGATGAAACACCTAGGTACGTCACTTCCCCTCAACTTTATCATACTCAACCATTCTTTAGACTAATTGTTTTGATAGTTTGTGTACAACAAGGCCATTCATTATTTCAGTTGTTTATAAATAACTCTACCCCTTTGTTGCCTTGTAATGCATGTTGTAAACAGAATTTAATACAGCCTTCAGAAAGCCATGTAAGAGACAAAAGATTGGCTCTGCTCTCCAATATGATTCAAAGAAGCCAAAGGAAACTCAAACAGCACTTACATAAAATCTGTTTCACCACAATAACACTTAACTATAGTAAAGAGAGTATACAGAGTGCATGTATGTATTCTCTGAGGTGTGTCTGAGGGTCTTCTTGCGTTCTCCAGGGTATCTTGGTTACACCAGTGGCTTCTCCCTATCCTGCATGGTCTTCTTCCTCTCTTCAGTGAGTTTGTTGGACATCACAATGCATAACTTTATAGCTACTGTCATTGCACAGCTAGTTCTGGAGAAATTATTTGTTGTCTAAGGAAGTTAGACCACTAAGATATAGCAGCTATTAATATCCTACATATAGTGAGTGCCTATTGTTGCTGACAACTAACCGTGACCCTTACACTAGTGTTATGTTTACAGCTTGTTCCTCTACCCCCAAATGGCCAAATATAAAATCAAGAATTGATTGGTATACAGTAGCTGCTATGTGCAAACATAGTAAGGTAAGCAAAGGTAACATTTGTTCCAACTCCTCAAACTCGCTCTCTGTCATATCAGGTCATCTACAAGAGGTTCAACATTGCTTGCCCTCTGGAAGTGTTTGGCAACTACTCTGTGAACATGGCTGTCCCAGAGGACACATGCACCTCCAAATTCTTCACCATCAACCAAGAGGTCAGATATGAACTCACACAATTTCAAGTGCACAAAAAATTACCATTTACATTTGAACTGTTTTTGATGATCTCTGTTCAGAGGACTGCAGTGTGCTCTGAACATGTGTATGGTTTGGAACTATTTGTGGGTGCATATGACACAGGGTAGTGTAGAATTCACGTGCTTCCGATAAAACTACCAAGTGAAGTTATTCTGTTACTTGATTTGCAGACAGCATATACCATCCCCATCCTGGCATTTGCTTTTGTATGTCACCCTGAAGTACTCCCAATCTACACTGAACTGAGCAAGTAAGATGCACGCAATATCAGATTTTTACATTCTTCACATAAAAAACAATCTTGATATAATGCCATAAAGATAAAAGGGAATACTTTTTGGTACATGCCCTTTCCTGCTTTTTAAAGTTGTATTCCTGATTTTGTGATGGTGCCCCAATACAAAAAATATTCAACTCACAGTTAATGAAAATCAACAAGTCAAGTCAAGTCAATTCCATTTGTAAAGCGCCAAATAATAACAAGACACTTTTCAGATAAAGTAGGTCCATAATAGGTCAATTGGAGAAATATGTTTTCTTTTGCTAGTTCCTGTCAGTACGCGTGCAGCAGTTTGGATCAGCTGGAGGGTCTTTAGAGACTTAATGGGGCAGCCTGATAAGGAGGCATTACAATAATCCGACCTAGAAGTAACGCATGGACTACTTTTTCTGCGTCTTTTTGATACAGGATTTGCCTGATTTTTACAATGTTACGTAGATGGATCAAAGGATTACTCAGTTTTATAACAACTTGGGTCTTATTTTTGTGGTTTTGGCCCCCATCAGTTATAATGAAATCTAGTCAAATGGGTCCAGAAACACAAGCAGCCAGAAGATCAGACAAGTTACAAAAATACCAGTGACAGTTTATCCAGATTACCTAAACCACTTTATTTAACGGTCAAACTGAAGTGAGCGCACCTAAAATGTCTAACCTGGAAGTTTGTTCACAACCTGTCCAAGTGGCCAAAAAAAATAATTAATGCAGTTAGTTTCACATTTGGGCACTATAGCAATATAAGGGTGTTTCTTTAAATATAAGCTTTCCTTAAGATAAACTATAGCAATAGCCATGCTTCTCTCTCTTAACTTGATGTTCTGTGATGCTAAAAACATCTGCCATCTTGTTCCCTTAAAGCCCAACCAAGAAAAGAATGCAGAATATTGGCAATGTTTCCATCCTGGGCATGTTCATCATGTACTTCTTCACTGCCATATTTGGCTATCTGACCTTCTATGGTGAGGCACCATTAAACAAAATTTTACATTAAATTAAAAATTTACAACAGAGCTCAATTTAATGACAGTGAGGTGTCACAGGTTCTATATCTCTTTATGTGTGTGTGTGTGTGTGTGCAGAGAACACTGAAGCAGAGCTCCTCCATACCTATAGTAAGGTGGACCCCCTGGACACTCTGATCCTGTGTGTTCGATTGGCTGTCCTTGTGGCCGTCACTCTGACTGTACCCGTGGTCTTGTTTCCTGTAAGTTAATCTGGTCTTCACTAACACATCCATGATGTGGAATGCACTTTTCCACAACATTAACTCATTCAATACAACTACAGAAAGCTTCTATCTACTTCCTGTAGATGTTTCACATTAAAAGCCTACTAGGAAAGGAAGGGAGTGTGCAGCTGGAATGCCTTTAAGAAACATCTGGGTAGGAAAGTTTAATTAGTAACTATTGTTATCCGACATACTTCTTCTTATTATTCTTCTTCGGTATGAATTTTGGCCCGTGCTACTCCTCCCACAGCGTTGACAGCAAATACTCAAAACATACATCAAATTGACGTCCTGATCGGACTCGAGTTGGTCTGACTTTTATAAGAGATCGGCCAAACAGTGTTCGCACAAATCGCAAAAGAACGTGCAAAATGTGTCTATAGGAATGAATTCAAAACCATTTTGACCAATGCTCAGACCCACTGCACTTTGAGATCACACAGCATTGCCATACTTTGCCTTAGAAGAATTATTGAAAGCTTAAACGATTCCTGAGACATGGGACTTTCTTTTGAGAATCAGTCATTATCTGATAGGAAGCATGGTTTCACGCTATTGCAGTTTACAATTGACAACACAGAGGCGCACTATTGTTATCCCCCATACTTCTTCTTATAATTATTCTTCTTCCACCAGGAAATTTCGCAGCGCTTCTCCTCCCACAGTTTTGAAAGCACATACGCAAAAAATACATCAAATGTGTGGCTCGATCTCGAATCGATGGCTATGACTTTTATAAGAGATGGCCAAACAGTGTTCGCACAAATCGCAAAAGAACAGGCATTTTCACTCCATTCGGAATGAATGCAGAGCCACTTTTGAAGAAGGCTCAAATTCACTCCACTTTGAGTGAACACCATATTGCCATACTTTGTAGAAGAATGATTCAACATTTGAGTGATTCCTTAGGTGTCGGACTATATCCAAACTCCGCCATTTATTGATGTTTTTTTCACACTATCCCTGCTTTTGTTTTATGTGTCTTTTGAGACTTCCAGATTTTTACCATTGTTGTGTATTGCATTTAGTTAGAGTGGAGTCACATGACCTAGAGTGAAGAGCTGCAGTAAACTCTTCTTAAAATTTCTCTTAAAAAGTCTCCTACTCCTACAATTTTCACTCTACAGACATAATTTCACCATCAAAAGGTAGGAAATCTAATTAGCTCACATTGTTGTAGTCTTGAAATCAACTGGACTGAGACTTTAATCACAAAAAAAGCTTTAAGTGATGGCAGCACCAGCAAACTGTCCATAGGCCTTCATGTAAACTTACAACAGAAACACCCTGCCTTTTCTTTCTCTCCTTATATTTCTACCTCCCTGTCATGTCCACAGTTTTAACACCACAAACATAAAAATTACATATCTGACTTCAGCAGAATGTAATTGTTCTGATGATCGAGTTATCTTTGGGATTGGATTCATGAAAGTTAAAGTTTAAAAGGTTTCTTCTCAGCTCATTCTGTGACATAAGGTCTGAGGACGGGGGGGTGAGTGCGCGCATTTGTGTGTGTTCGTGAGCGTGTGCTCAAACATAAAAATACACGATGACTTCAACAGAAGCTTATTGTTCTGGTATTTGAGTTATCCTCCTCAGCTCATCCTCTTTACAGAACAGCTGTGTGTGGGCATAAGGTCTGAGGACAGGAGGGGTGAGCCCAGACCTCTGCAAGGGGGGACGGGGGGGACACAGATACGGTCATCTGTACTGCTTATTATGGTGTTTTTGGCCATAATTGGCCTGCTCTGTTTATAGATATAGAGCGCCCGTTCTATATCTCAATATAGCGCCTGAGAGCGCCCGTCATTTTAAAGTTGTTTTTAGTGTATCAAAACCGTAAAATAAAGTCATGAGCTTTGCACGGTAGATACTCTACGTTGTCACCGATGAACCGGAACCGGAAATATACACCGTAACGTTGAGATTTGAGAGTTTTCTAAACATCACCGTCTTTATTATAATCTTACGGAAGCCGTAAGATCATGTTCAGAGAGAGATCCTGACCCACTGTGCATCATGGAAAGCGACAGAGACTTGAGTTCAGGTTTTTCAATCACATAATCATCAACATAAGCGGAGCACTGAAGAGTCTGAAAAGGGGACTGACCAGGTCGCACTGATTTTTCAACATAGATAATAAATCTGTTGATTTTTTTATAAGTTGGGATCCTCTGCAGTGAATATTTGTTCATTAATGTGTAAGCATGTGTAAGGGTTGCAGCTACAGAGATGATAGCAGCTTTTAAACAGCGACAGCTCCTACATCTGAAACACTATATGAACGTATTACATATCAGTCCTCAGTGAAGCCTCATGCCACTCGAAGTGGAGCAAAGGTTTCAGTAGAACTTGTAGTTTTTGCGCTGGAAGACTATTTTAAAGGATGAGTGCCACAAATGCGGTCATCTGTTCTGCTTATTATGGTGATTTTGGCCCAAATTGGCCTGTTCTGTTTTTCTTTTTAACTGTTCATGAAGCAAACATGAAACATGAATGATCACCAGATGGTGTGTGACATTGATTGACCGATTTAATTCCTTCTCATAATTACAAGCTCCACACTCGTTTTTGGAACTTAGTGCACGTAGAGCTCGGTTATCTGAAATTATATGGGGTTCAGTGAGCATCCTGACCCTGCCAGCCCACTAGAAAATTTCACATTGAAAGTTTCTAGTTAAAACTGCTACCTTTCTTTACTAGTTCCATGTACATTTAGTGAATTTTTACAGAAGCCAATTGCATTCACACAAGAAAAAAAATTGGAAGCGAAGAGAATTTGTTTTGTTTTGAAGTGTGGAAGGGATCAGACAGAAAACTTCCATTTGGGAGCGATTGATTAAACGAGTACCAGTAGTAAGGGTGGTGAAGGATGGGGGGTTCTCGGTTAACTCAGTATTTTTTAATTTTGTTTTTTTGTTTTGTTTAGATATTTCTTTATTCTCTGTGTTTATTATTTTATTTAGATATCACCTCTGTGCCTATTACTTTATTAAATTTCCTAATGATTCCAATGCTATGTGCACAATTGGAAGGACCATGAAAATGAGTTTTGAATGTACAGTATGTAAAATGTATCTGGTCAATAAAAAAGATATTTGAAAAGATACTGACAAAGTTAAACCATCATCCTACTCCTGCAAAAGACTCCTTTGTCTTTGTATGCCTGAGTCTTTGTATGATGAAGCTGCTGCTTCAAACAAGGGGTGACTTTAAAATACAATTGCTGATTGCTTAAAAGACTACAGAAGTGTTACCACCCCCGTTAATGAACCTGATTACTCATAAAATTATATGCATGATACAGAAAGTACATGGAATACAATATTTTATGTATTTCATTGTATTTTAGTATTGTTTGATACATGGACTTGGTCTGATACCAGAGCTGCATTATGCGTCCTTAAGTCTGTGTTTCTGTTAGATCCGCCGTGCCCTCCTGCAGCTGCTGTTTCCAGGGAAACCGTTCCACTGGCTTCGTCATATCACCATCGCAGTGTGTCTGCTGTTTGCTGTAAACCTGCTGGTCATCCTTGTTCCCAACATTCGAGACATCTTCGGGATTACTGGTGGGATATTAGACCTAGTAGCTTTATGGAAGCCTGGATGAAAAGGGGTATTGGTAAAAATAAACATAGCTCTTCTCTCTTCATCTCTTTATAAATGTATAAAAATGCACTTCAATTAAACTCTGTTAGGATGGAAAAAACAATCATATAATTTTTTTGTATTGAAATCATTTATTTATTGTTTTATTTATATTGTTTTTATGTTTTCTCTCATTAAATTAAGTTTAACATAATATTTAGTTTATTTGATATTTATTTAATTTTGGCCACATCAAATTAAACCATTGATTGTATCAGCATTATGTGCAGTATAGAGAGTTCAACCACACCTCAAGTTTTATGGACGGTTGTTCCAGATATGTGGTAAAAAAAAAATGTATTTAAGATCTCAGTGATCCATTGGACATGGTTAACCACAACATGTTACTAGACAGGCTAGAAAACCCAGTGCTAAACCGGCTTGTATTATTTTTTAAGGACAGGGACAACATTGTGTGAATCAGGAATTACACATCTGAGTGTACAAAAATTACATGTAGAGTTCCACAAGACTCCGTTCTTGACCCTCTTCTGTTCAACAACTACATTCTCCCACTATCTCAGATTAGGAATGATAACTTACGATAATTATGAAGACAACACATAGATTGATATAATGATATCACCAGGTGACTGTGTTCCCACACAAGCACTGAGTATGTGCATTCAACAAATCAGTGACAATGATTAATTGTGCCTCCTCTGTGTGTCCAGGGGCAACCACTGCTCCCAGTTTGATCTTTATTCTTCCTGGACTGTTCTACATCCGCATCATCCCCACCGACCAGGAGCCCATGAACTCCAGACCAAAGATCCAGGTACGTTCATATTTCTCCCTGACTGAGAGGGGGGACACTCAGCTGAGAACAACATAGTTCATGGAAGTAAAACTAAGACAATAAATGCAACAGTCAGGAGCACAGTGGGCCTAATCTATATTGACGTGTCTTGTTTTGGTTTTCAGGCTGCGTGCTTCACAGCACTGGGTTTCATATTCATGACCATGAGCCTGACATTCATTGGGCTTGACTGGATGAGTGGAGAAAAGCGAAGTCCTGGCGGCCATTAAAGTGCAATCCCTAAACCCTACAGCAACAGCAGCCCACCGCTGTGCCCCGCCTCCAGTCCTTTGGATGGAAAGCAAGATTCAACCTACTACTGCAAGGTTATTACTCATAGCAACAATCTGTTCCTCCAGAGTGATGGCAGGAGCCCACTTTTGTCCCATCACCCACCTAGGTTGATATATACCACCAGAATCACAGGTGGTGTTCCTGCTGATGAACATGCTGACCATGGAAGTGCCTTAAATAATTCACTTCAATTGATGTATTGTAATTCTGCAGAGCAGAGCAGATTTTTTAAATTTTTTTTTTTTAAATAATTTAACTGTGAACCAATACATTTAGTTCATTATTTTGTGAATTTATTCTGGACAGTATATGTGGATATGGTTTAATAAAAATTCACTAAAGATGAAACTGATGAAAATGTTTTTCGTTTTTTGGCATTAAATATACACTCCTTTAATAATAGTAATGTGTAATGGTAATCACAACTTAATATTACAAATAATAGGCTACTGTATAGGATTTAAATATGCACTAAAATGAATTTTGTCTCAACTGCATTAAACAATCATTTACAATTTAATTTTATCCAGTAGCTCATGTTGCTTTGTGTCTGCTGGATGTGTCAGTGAGCAACTTTTCGCTATGACTTGATAAGCCAAATGTATATGGGCCTGGGTTTCAGTCTGTTTTGTCTTTCTGCCCCTAGTGCTCCAGAACATGTCCACATGTTATAATTATTGTCCATGAGCAAGACACTGTCGTGGAAACTGCAATATCAGTTCTTGTCTAGTGCAGATGAGAGTTGGTAATTAATTACTAAATGACACAATATTCAATCCTCACAACATAACTGAAGAGAGGCACTATCCAAAAATCCATCACTGACCCGCTCCTGGACCCCCTGCAGTTCGCCTACAGAGCCAACAGGTCTGTAGATGATGCAGTCAACTTGGCCCTCCACTTCATCCTCCAGCATCTGGACTACGCAGGAACCTACGTGATTGGCTGCAATCTACCATCTCTCCAGGACCTGTACACCTCCAGGACCCAGAGGCGTGCAGGGAAGATTGTGGCCAACCCTTCCCACCCTGGACACAAACTGTTCGAGACTGTCCCCTCTGACAGGAGGCTGCGGTCCATCAGGACTAAAACCTCTCGCCACAAGAACAGTTTCTTCCAGTTTGGCCTGATCAACAAGGCCCGGGACCCCCACTGACACGGACCCTTATCCCCTCCCCAAACAGACACTACGCGTTACATTAACGCACACTCGTGGACTTTAGTCTATACTAAACTGTACACAAACAATATTTTGCAATATTTTGCACATTCCTCGCAGTTTTAGTTTTATTCATTATTCATTATCCTCTAAAAGACACATAGCACATATTCAGTAAATTTCTATTCATATTCTGTACTGTAAATTATACTTTCTTAGCACTAGCACTGTAGTACTTTAAAATACGACACTTATGTATACCCTTGCACCTTGCACTACTTGTCTTGTCTGTACTTGTCTGTAATTGTCTGTACTTGTTACGCACCAATACACCACAGCAAATTCCTTGTATGTGAAAACCTACTTGGCAATAAACCCAATTCTGATTCTGATGTGTATATATATATATATATGTACACATACGCACATAAACACACAAACACATACACATGCACAAACAAGCAAACACGCTCACACACACACACACAAACATATTTTATGAAATAATATTCTATGGGGAGGATCCCCCGGAACCCCCTACAGAAGTCTGGGCTAAGCCCCCATTGTCTTTCTATATATTCTATAACCAGCACAGAGCAGCTTGAGAGAGTGAAAGGGGAGGGGAGGAGGTGTGAAGACCAAGTCAAGTCAAGTCAATTTTATTTGTGTAGCGCCAAATCATAACAAGTTATCTCAAGAGACTTTTCACATAGAGTAGGTCTAGACCATACTCTTTAAAATATTATTTACAGAGACCCAACAGTTCCCAGCATGAGCAAGCACTTGGCGACAGTGGCGAGGAAAAACTCCCTTTTAACAGGTAGAAACCTCAAGCAGAACCAGGCTCTGGTGGGCGGCCATCTGCATCAACCGAGTTGGGCTGAAAGGGAAAGAGAGAGGGGGAAAAGAGAGCAGGAAGACAGACAACAAATCAGATAATAACTGCAGCAGTGAGTGTGGAGCAGGAACATGGGGGCAGTAGACGGCCTGCAGTCACAGATCCAGACTCTAGAGCTCCAGAGGCAGAAATACTTGCAGAAAGTGAGAAGGCAAAAAGCACAAAAACTACTGGGAAGAGGTGGAGTTAGTAAGATGTATTAGTGGGATAAGAATGCGTATGGATGGAGAGGGAGAGGAGAGAGAAGCTCAGTGCATCCACCTGCATCTCGCAGGTGTTTGGGGCCAAAAACAATAACTTCAGTTTTGTCTGAGTTTAACAGCAGAAAATCGCAAGTCATTCAGTTTTTTATGTCCTTAATGTATGCCTGAAGTTTGGCTAACTTATCGGTTTCATCTGGCTTTATCGATAAATATAATTGAGTATCATCTGCATAGCAGTGAAAGTTTATCGAGTGTTTCCTATTAATATTGCCTAAAGGAAGCATATATAAGGTGAATAAAATTTGTCCAAGCACAGAACCTTGTGGAACTCTGTGACTAACTTCGGTGTGCACATCATTTATGTGTACAAAATTGAGCATTGCGTTAGTTCAGGCAGGCCACGGAGTCAAGCTCAGCTCAATATCCCAGCTACATCAGCTGACCATTGCAATCCAGGAGCCACATCAGCTGATGGTATCAGCGATGCCAGCTACCAGCCGAAAGCTGGTAGTATGGGAACAGACTTAATACATCCACGGTACATGCTTTACAACTTACAGCCCAAGGATGTAATTCAAGTAATAAGCGATGAGTTACAGCCAGTTATCCGTTTTTACAGCCAGTCATATGAGCGTCTTGGGTGTCACAGTCGAGCGCTGTCCAGTGGTCTGATGCGCATTCACGATGCTGAAGCATAACTCTAGCATCAGCTATTACTGAATCTTACAACTTTTTGGACCAATGATTTAAACAAAGGTGATTAAAATGTTTGAACCGGGAAGTGATGGTTTAAGAAAGAAAGAAGAAAAAAAAAAAGTTTCCAGTACACTCTCATGGAGATCACGGAGGTTTCACTTGGTGCAATCATTTCGGAGGTCGCTGCTGCTGCTGCTCTCCCCGCCTTAAGCCTTCCATGTAGGCACCTGGAAGGGCAGGGAGGTTTTGCTTCATGCAATTGTTTCAATATGAGAGAGAGAAGAAAAACTACTTTAAGAAGTATGCATTTCTCTCAT
This sequence comes from Lateolabrax maculatus, assembly GCA_031216445.1. Classification (NCBI taxonomy): domain Eukaryota; kingdom Metazoa; phylum Chordata; class Actinopteri; order Acropomatiformes; family Lateolabracidae; genus Lateolabrax; species Lateolabrax maculatus. The sequence continues at coordinate 1,468,740 of CM062201.1, forward strand.
TCCAAATGTTTTTGTTGGAGACATATTTCCAGTAAAGTAACCAAAAAAAAAAAAAATGCTATTCCACTGTCTTACGGATGTGGGATGCTCAGGTCTCCAACACACCAGGAGAAAGTTGTCTAAGATCTAAAAAGTAAATCCCAGGTTGTCAGAAGAAACTGAATCACAGGGTACACTCATACACCTAACCTCAGTGCTGTTTTGTACCAAATGAGCATGAATTTACAACAAAGTATTTAATAGAATGTTTTTACCGCACAATATGGCTAAATCCAAACAAACAGAAAATATTATAACTTGGAACTTGTGCATAGGTAAGTTACAACTATGATGGCTTCATATAGCCTAATAGACTGATATTTTTATTTTTGTACTGTTACCGGAGTTCAGCCGCACAACCTGCTATTGTTTGATGTGCAGCCAATATACGTTTTATGTAATACTGCATCGCAGCTTGCATTTCATTAAACAAGGTCATCACCACCCTGCACTTTCACTGAAGTGCATGGAGGGTCAGCGCAGGGGTCGCTGCTGCTGCTGCTACTGCTCTCCCTGCCTTAAGCTTTCCACGCTGACATCTGGCTACAGCACTATCAGACAGGCATGTACTGACAGAATGTTTGCCTAATGGCCTGTATTCCAGTAATATAAATTTAAAATTTATTAAATAATGGTCTGATAAGACAGGATTTTGTGGGAAGACTATTACATTTTCAATTTCGATTCTGTATGACAGAACAAGATCGAGGGTGTGGTTAAAACTGTGAGTGGGTTTGTTTACACTGTGACAGAAGCCAATCGAATCTAATAGTGAGATAAACGCAGAACTAAGGCTATCATTATCGACATCCACATGAATATTAAAATCACCTACAATAATCACTTTATCTGTTTTGAGGACTAAATTTGTAGCACTTGTAAAAAGTATGTGGTGGTTTCCCCTGAGCCACAGGATATAAAAAGAGGAGCTTTTTGAGCTGAAATCAGTCAGGTTCCGGGACCTCACTCAAGTTTATTGCTGTTACATGCCTGTTCTCAATAAACACTTCACATCACATTCTGTCTGACTTGGCTGCATTCTTCAGAGAAGATTTATTTTTGACAGTCCACTAGACTAGATAAAGGTGATTTTTGACTAACTGTCGACAAGAAGACCAGACCTTTTTTAGGCCCACGTCTGGACCTTTTTGCTATCACAAGGGGGATGGTTATCAAGATAGCTTTTGGGCCTACAGCCCTGTTCTCTGCTATTTTAGGTAATAACAACAATGTTATTGATATGTTGTTTCATTTTGAGCTAAGGCTAGGTTCTGAAGATAAATTAATTAAAATTAAAAGATAATTTAATCTAGCAAGGCAAATAAGTAAAATGGAGCAAGGCAGCAAGCTTCATTGTATGATGACTGCAAGAGCCAAAGTCATCGTAACATACTTTATTTGTTCATACATTATAATTGTTGACTAATTGGAAATGTTTTGCTGTAAATTGCTGATGTTTAATATTCTGTGAATGTATTACTGGGCCTGTAGTGGTAAACTGCACCTCCTAGTGTCATAATTGAGAAGTCAGATGTTAAGTGTTCAGTCAGCAGTTAGTGAAGGAAGGAGGTTGCCCTACAGTTTTTTTGGCTCGATACATCTTTTTTGACCATTTCATTTGGAATACTTTGGATTACCTTTCTGTGGAAAAGTTTGTTAGATACTTACAATTTTGTTCTACAGAGGGATTTTACTTTGTAAATCACATTTTTGTTGTGTATAAGAGGATTATTCACGTCTGCTTCGCGAGACAGTAAAGTCAACTATTCTTCCGACTCGATTTGTGAGTAACCCTTTTCCTTGAGATGGATCAACAGTGGAATGTTGGAGACAGAAACGCACGCATCAAAACAACAGACAAACTAAATAGGCAACGAAGTGGCTCAAACTGAAGTTATAAAATTGCCACTACAATGACATTGTGATAAAGTTTTTCAGTGACTTCAAGGACTCTGAATCATCCCCATATGGGCTGTGATCATGCCTTGTCCTTGACGTCACTGAAATACTTCTTCCCAATGTCATCATGACATAATGTGGCTTGCTGGGCTGTCTACTGGCCAGGTTGTATTGAAATGTTATACTAACAGATACCTAGAGATGAATCCCATGGTGGCCTTCTTAGTTTTCCTGCAGCAGGTTCATCAGGCCAACATTTCCTCTTGCACAAAAAAACTAAACAAAAAGAAATAAAATTGAAATGGCTGGACTTATTGCAGGCACACATACACACAGATTTACATGGAAATACACAAAATTACTATAGAAATTGTATTGAGACTCATGGATTACTATTGGACGACTATTGAAAAATGATGAGGCCCAGAATAGTTAATAAAAATACACCTTGCTTGTATAACTTGTGTTAGCAAATGGCAACAACATCAGTTCACATGTCAAGCATGGAGGCATCAGTGAGACTATAAATAGCTACTGTGCTCAGAGGATTAGTGACAGCCTCTCACCTGGACCAACACAAGGGACTCTTTGGACACACACACACACACACACAAACAGACACACAGTCGTGTTACCATCACTTCGGAGAATATTACATTGACTTATATTAATTTAACCCTAACCCTAACCCTAATTTCCTGGAGACTTACCCTAACCATAACCACTACTTGCCTAACCCTAACCCTAAACCAAGATTTCACCCTAAAATTCTATGATTTACATTATGGGGACTTGTGTTCTGCCCACAAACGGAAGGAGATATTTATGTTCCAACAACATGAGTAATACATGTCCACACACAGAGATAGAGAGAGAGAGAGCTTCAGAAATTTTATATAGAGGTGTTGGATTTTGTCAGGGGCCTCTGACCCCATGAAGAGGCCTCGTCACATCTGTGCGTAAATATAGCACTGCAGTAAAGAATGTGACACAATGTGTCAAATGTTAAAAATGACACAGGGCCAAATCTCTGACTGACTCGAGTTGCAATTCCAACTGAAGACAGAACCTTCCTCAACTAATGGACTAATCAGATTACATTCTTCGTGAAGAAATAAAAAACATAAAAAAATGTACTACTATCCTTTTAAAGAATTTCACGTTAATGTTGATTAAACATTCAACAGCACTGATCTACTTGAATTACACTGGACTGTGTACACACAACCATGTTGGGATAATGGACGCTCTACATCAGAGCAAGCAAAAAATTATCTTACTTGTTCTAATTGTACTATGTGCATTGTGTTAGGGGTCACACATGGTGACAAACACTCAGAGAATTATCGCAGACTTCACAGTTCCCTTCAGCTCTACAGAGATTTTTAGCCTCTTTCAGCTTGTTTTTTTTTTTTGGTTTTCAGGAACAGAACTCAGCTATCATCAATCTGTTTCCAGCCGTGGCAGCAGGCAGTTGTTTTTACTGAAAAGAGTATGATAGTGTGGGGAAGCCCTGCTGCTTCAAGACCAGGGCAACGTTCTATAATTGATGGAAGCATGAATTCTGATCTCTACCGGAAAATTCTGACGGAGAGTGTCAGTCAGTCTGTCATCTGAACCACAAGCGCAAGTCCACCTCAGAATGGTGCAAAAGAAACAAAATTAAGGTTTTGGAGTGGCCTATCCAATTGAGATGCGGTGGCAGAACCTCAAAAATCCTCCAATGTGACTTAAATTGAATTAAAACAATTCAGTAGCCTGAGAACCAGATGAATCTACAAGTTCATGTTTTATTTGCTCTGGCAGATACGTCTGGCCCCCTCTCCCATTCGCCCTTGGAAATCAAAAATGAACTGAGAGGTTCCAGACTAATACTCATTTGCGAATTAGTCTGGCGATGCCAGGCTAGCAATTCAGAACAGTGGGCTAAAATTCATCCACAGCAATGTGAAAGACTGATCTCCAGTTATCGGAAGCATGTGGTTGCTGCTAAATGCGGCACAACCAGCTATTAAGTTCAGGTCAATTACTTTTTCACATGAGTGATAGTCATGACATGTCCACATGTTCAATTAATGTCCTTGAGCAAGACACTGTCGGGGAAACGGCAATATCAGTTCTTGTCTAGTGCAGATGAGAATTGGTAATTAATTACCAAATGACACAATATTCAATCCTCACTAGATAACTGAAGAGAGGCAGTCTCCAATCCGTTCTTATACTTTGAGATAACACACACACAAACATATTTATGAAATAATATTCCATGGGGAGGATCCCCCAGTACCCCCTACAGAGGTCTGGGCTAAGCCCCCAATGTCTTTCTATATATTCTATAACAAAGCAGCTTGTGAAGACCAAGTCAAGTCAAGTCAAGTCAAGTCAATTTATAACAAAAGTATCTCGAGACACTTGTCACATAGAGTACTCTTTAAAATATTATTTACTGAGATCCAACAGCTCCCACCATGAGCAAGCACTTGGCGACAGTGGCGAGGAAAAACTCCCTTTTAACAGGTAGAAACCTCGAGCAGAACCAGCTCTAGGTGGGCGGCCATCTGCATCAACTGAGTTGGGTTGAAAGGGGAGGAGAGAGGGGGAGAGGGGAGACAGAGCAGGAGGACAGACAACCAATCAGACTAATAATAATAACTGCAGCAGTGAGTGTGGAGCAGGAACATGGGGGACGGCCTGCAGTTACAGATCCAGACTCTACAGCTCCAGAGGCAGAAATACCTGCAGAAAGTAAGAAGGCAAAAAAGCACAAAAACTACCGGGAAGAGGTGGAGTTAGTAACATGTATTAGTGGGATAAGAATGCGTACGGATGGAGAGGGAGAGGAAAAGAGAGAAGCTCAGTGCATCATGGGAAATCCCCCAGCAGTCTGAGCCTATAGCTGCATAACTAAGGGATGGTTCAGGGTTCACCTGAGCCAGCCCTTATATATGCTCTTATCAAAGTGGAACGTTTTTAGTAGACTCTTAAAGGAGGAGAGAGGGTCTGCCTCCTGAACCCAAACTGGGAGCTGGTTCCATAGGAAAGGAGCTTGATAGCTAAAGGCTCTGGCTCCTGTTCTTCTTTTAGAGACTTTAGGTACTACAAGTAACCCTGCATTCTGTGAGCGTAGTGCTCTAGTTGGGTAATACGGTACTATGAGATATCGAGTGTTTCCTAATAATATTGCCTAAAAGAAACATATATAAGGTGAACAAAATACAGAGAACAGAAGGTGTTGGATAACTTTTTGTCTTCAATAAATGAAATGATCATTTAAAAACTGTATTTTGTGTTTACTCTGGTTGTCTGTGTCGTACATTCAATTGTTTGAGAAGATCTGAAACAATTAAGTGTGATACATCTACAAAAATAGAAGAAATTGGCAATGGGTCAAACACCTTTTGACGGCACCCAATATGGTAGCTAATATATGGATTAGAACAAAACAGTACTAATCAATTAACATGTTTTTACCATCCATTACAGTCTAGCTACTGCTTTCTGTTTTTCTGTGTTATGTCATGGCACTCACTACAAAAAATAACCTCTTTTATAATGGAATGACTAGTGCTACTGAGCAGTTACCTTGCTATTATGGACTTGACATTTAGTTTAAAAGTACCTTGTCTGCAAAGTGTACATTTTATATAGAATGCCTCTGCTGGGCCAGATTTCTTCCGGTCTCTAGGCATAGTGCATGTACTCTTGTTGTCTTTCAGTAATCATCCGTGACAGCTTTTGGCTAAAATGCAATGAAGCATTTGGAACTTGAAAATTTATTTTTTATTTTATTTCACAGTATCTTGAACATATCAATCATCAGCCACGGACAAGGCTGAATTACAGGATAAGGGGGCAACAGCTTTGGGGCCACATTGGACCCAGAAGGCCAAGTTGACAAATTATCTATTGATTTTTGGTAATTTCCTTAATTGTAAATGTGTTAGAGAATTTGCACCCCTGAAGTACAATATCAACTAAAGTGAGACATTTAAGGGCATTATTAGCTAATTTAGTTGCTCTGTCTTTTGGAGGACTTTTGTGTCAAATTCTAATCTTAAAGGAAACCTTTGCCGATTTTTAACCTTTACCTCTATCTGAGTTAGGGATAAAGTGTGAAATTGAAGTAGAATTTTTAAACTTGTTTAAACAGGGCCCATATGCACATAAATAAGTCATGTAAAGAGTTCATTTATTTTCTGTATTTTACATTTGTTTTCTTTCTTTTTTAACAAAAATTTATTTTTAAATGTATCTATTGGATGTATATTGGAAAGTTTTAAAATGCAATCTCTTTTAAGTGTCGTAGGGAATACTTAATTTAATTTCTGATAAATATTTGATTTATATTTAATCTGCCAATACACGTGTTTGTCTTGCTGTGCTTTCTTGTTAGCCAATCAGTGCAGTCATTCTCCTACTCCTCTGGAGGCACGACAGCCCGTTAAGATCCACTTAGTGCTGACGTCATTAAGCTGCTTACTGCAGCAGGTGAATAGAGGGAGAAACTGAACAAGATTTGTTTACATTGATTGGACTAAATGATACTGCAGACAGCAGAATGACAACTTCTTTTTGTAGAAAGTACAATATATTAAACTGACAGATTACTAACGATTCAGGATTGTTTCAAAGTGTGAACGTGAAGCCTGGAGTTTTTGAGTAATCCAAGCAGCCGGGATGGAGTGTGGCGGCAAGGTAACTGCTGTGTGATTAATAAATGACAATATTATAAACTGAATAATTGTCGAAAAGAGGCATGAATAGTATGATGACAATGATGGACCTCCAGTCTCTCAAATTATGTGTGGCAGGTAACAACAGCACCTTATGACAATATATTAGATACAATAATATTGAGTAAACACACACACACACACAATTTATTTATGTAGTCACATAAATGTGGAAGTGTAATTGCCTCTTTAGTGACACTGACCTACATTCAGCACCAAGGACAGCACTCAGCTTGTCCCAGATCTACAGTAGCCTATATTACAATAATTTATTTAATTATTTTTGTTTACAGTTTGTATGCTTCATATGATGTGTTTCTGCAGTTCTACATAAGGTATCATTGTAGTTTTCTGCTTTTAACTAACATGAAACAATACCTGAACCATTGGATACTGTTCAAGTGACCACTACTAATTCAAATTCACATAGAAAAAGCTAAATGTATTTATAAAGATAGCTTTCCTATGCATGTCTGCCATAATCCACCCATTTCCTTTCAATTGTGCTCTCTGTATGTTTACTATTCTACTATTTATGATTAAAAAAAGCGCAATAGGTCACTAATAATATGTGGGTATAAATAGTGGTGATATTGAAACTAATATATCTGGTCATGGTAGTTCACACACTACTGCTACAGCAGCTCACCTGTGCCTTCCACAGCATGGGGGATCCTTCTGAGCACATTACTGTGTCCTGGCACTGCCTCTGAAAAAAATCAAATTAAAAAAATTAAATTGTTAGAATTTTCAACATTACAAAACTAAAGTCTTTTACATTGAGCAGTCATACCTGCCCACTCTGGAGTTATGGGCTGGCGCTTGGAACTGCTTCTTCTTCACCGCCAATACAATAGACAACGTCTATCAATGTGTATCACACTAGGTGGCGATGCAACATAACATTTTTGCATTTAACAAAGCACTTATTTGTATACATTACTGTATATGCCATAATGCCACAAATTACTTGACACTAAACATGAATTGTGGTATGTAAGCAATATTCTACGTTATATTTTGTTTTGCACACCTAACATCTTGGCACTGTAGCACACAGCTCCCCATGTACTCTTGCTATTCTCTATTTTGTCTTTTTAATCTACTTATATTTCTCTTTCTTTCTCACTCGCATCTTCTACGTCCTGGGCTTCTGCGAGTGTAGCCTGTGTTGTATTACAAGTTATGCGTGACATCCTATGTCATCATGATTCAGAGTTCAGGGGTCAAATGGCGTGTGTGTCCAAGTGAAGCTAATCATGGTAATGCTGTGGTGTGAAGTTGATGTTGAATAAAAGTCATAACCTTACTCGCAGTAGTCATCAGAGTCTTTTAGAGGAATCTAACACGTCCGTCTACATGATCTATTTATACCGACCCCTGGAAGTGGTGCTTGCATCTTTATCGAGAACTGCTCATCTGATCGACTTCACACTCAACACTTCCTTGGGTGCTCAGCAATACACCCATAAAGCGTGAAATTGATTGGATGAACAGTTTGTGAGATTTGTAAAGGACAGTCATACACATATACATAAATACAGACAGACAGACAGACAGATAGAAGTTCCTTCCTTTATGGTCAGCTGATTGCTCTCTCTGTCTCTCTCTCACCTTTTCTCTCTGCTTGTGTGTATGTGCAAGGGCTGCATAGTGGGAGAACAATTGGGACTGACTACCTAGGGCCCCTATGCAGGGAGGGCCCTCAAAAAGCCTGGAATGAAAAGTAATAAATGTCATAACTAAATTAAAATTGGCTGAATAAATCGGTTCAAAGACTGAACCTTGTATCCAAAAATAATAATACAATACAGTTTTTCTGATGCCCCTCTCAACCCCTTATAAAAGGGGCAAAATGGTTCAGTCTGCCCCTGTACTAGGATCCCACTTATGCCCACTGGAATAGAAATTCATCCATGACTACACTAAATAATGATGTGTTGTGGTCACATATTCACAATTACAAATACAAAAGCATATATCTGTGGATATGGTTCTTGCAGAGGCAGCACCCCTGACATTGCAGTGAATATGTTATAGACTGATGTCTAATTGTAATTAGTTAAAAAACTAAAGCATGACAGAATGAAGCATGGACACACACAATCTAAAAAAAAGGAGAAGAAAATGAGGACACTTGTCACTTTTATAAATTCATCAGTGTTTCCAACTGAAACAAAAGTGAAGTGATAAGCCAACTGTAAGTACAGGTTCACACTCGAACTGCAGAACCACCCCCTTAAAGAGTTATGCCATCATTCACACAAGGAAAGCTTGATCAATACATACACACAAAAAAGTGTGACTTAATAACTAGGTGCCCCATTGTGTTTTTTTGCCACCAATACCTTTTGCCAACTGTTCTTTTCTCGTTTTGTTATAGTAGCTGGTATAGCATTATTACACAGTAGGTCAGTTTGACTGCTTTGTAGTGTATTGGGATCTCCACCAGGTGGCAGCGTAACCCAGGCTATAAATGCTGTGTGACTACAGTTTGCATGCACAGTGCAGTAAAGATTCTGATACGTTCTCAAGTTCGATTTCATTGGCCAACTCCACGACATTAGACATCACGCATCGCTCAGGATGTAAACAGTGTGTTGACCATGGATGTATTGCTGTCAGAAAAGCTGACATGGAATAACGTTCTTTGAACATATTATACAGCATTTCAACTGTATTCTTGTTGTGCTTCCACTAAAGTTTATCAATCTACATTGACACTGACTGACTGCTTCCATGGGGATCTTTGTTTGATTACCAATAGGCTATAATATTGACAGAGCCAATATGAACTGTTTTGCTGGGATGTTAGTTTTCCATGTCTGCTGGAAAAGGCAAACAATAAATACCTAGCTCACAACAAAAGTATTTCATGACACCAAGTCCAATAGATGTCAAGTCACAACGTGACTTTATTTTGATCCTTAGCCGACATGAGAACATTATCTTAAGGGAATGCTGATTTTGAGGAAGGTGGTGTAACTGAAAAAGTGGTGTAAAAACACACTTGTGATAAAAGTGTCATGTACTTAAGAAACTCCTACTGAATTACACCCATACTGTAAAATAGGATGTGGCTCAAATTCTACTTTGGTGTATATCAAAAGGATACCAATATTGGGCTAGATAGACCTATACAATATTTCCTTTAATTATGAATACTTGAAATCAAGCATTACATGACCTGCTGTCTCTTTAACAGTTTCCCAGTGTAGTTCGGGGGACGGTGTGATAGGCACTGCTGACTGTGGTGTAACAGTGATCCAAGGTGTTCTCCTCTCTGGTGGGGCACTTCTATGTTATAGACTGATGTCTAATTGTAATTAGTTAAAAAACTAAAGCATGACAGAATGACAATTAGCGCCTAACACCTATAGTCTGCTACAGGTGAACCTCAAATGCTGAGAAAATGTGGTTTATACAGGACCCATCAAACAGACAGCCGATGGGAATAGAAAAGCAAATAAACAAAAAAAAAAAGGAAGAAATAACAGTAGAAAACAGAAAAAAGCACATATTAATGTATTACAACATTACACTGTATTGCTAATTTAAAACATGAAAAACATGACAATGATATAAAATAAGCCTACTTTGCAAGAAATACAAACTCCCGTGGCACAGTAATGTGTCCCTTTAAAAGTCCCTTTTAAATTTCTGTTTGAAAGCGATGTCCGCAGCACTGCAGTGAAACTGACCAACAGCGAGATGTTGCCCGATCTTCCCAGAGTGTGTTACTGTGACAGCGGCAGGCCTCGAACAAAGTACATTTTCTCCTGATTTGTGAATCTGAAAAATGCAGTTTTAGTGTCAGAATGTTTGGAAGATATGTGACTTGTGAAAAATGGGTCCAATATTTACTTCGGTGACTATGAAGCAATAGAATCACAATCTCTCTTCACGTTCGCTTCTCCCATTAGAATGAACAGACTCAGACCTTTTTAGCTGTATACTGAATTATGAGTGTACTATGATGAAACACATCAATGCTGGTGTTAATATTGACATTTTTTGCCAAATATATAAAAATGGGCATTTTATGGCTTTAAAATGGCTGAAAAATCTACTGTTTTAATTCAGCCCTGGACCTCGCAGGTTTATGCGGGATGGGACCTCTTTACATCATGAAGTTTATATTTTAAAAAAGTTAACACCCTCTAATCAGAGGTGGGCGGATACTTAGCCTTTATGAACAGTAACATAACAGCCATAAACAGCATAGCTACACATCAAAGAGTCTCTCATAGCAGCGTTGCCAACGTTAGCTGAGCTAACGACTGGTTCGCTCTAACTGTTAGCTCTGTGTTGCTGTTGTTTCTCAGTTTCTAACACAGAGCGGTGGTCAGTGACCCCTAACCCCATGCGTCACACACTACATACACTACTTTATCAAATTGAACTGGGACTAGAGATTTCTGTCAGATTAATTAAATCCAAACAATTAATTTTTCCATAGTAAAACAAAGAGAGGCTAGATATGATCAGCAATAAAATAAAATGTTGTTTTGTATGTGGGCAAGTCCAAAATAAATGCACCAGTGTTTCCCTGAACACTCCAAAAAGGTACTGAATGTGTAAGTATAGAGAGTTGAATTTTCAGTGAGGATCAAATACAGCTTGAGAGAAAATAAAATCAATGTCATAATATGACATTTAGTTTCAAGTTTATTGGAATTCAATTCCAAAATAATACATTCAATTTCAAACTATGATATTCAGATTACATTTTTTTATTGTAATCATTCAAGGTAAACAATTAAATTCAAATTCTGTTTTTAAATGCAATTATTCAAGTTGAGCAATTCAAATATAAATAATTCATATTCAGTTTCTTGTGGGTCATATTTCTGCCCATACGTTTAGGTTAGCAACAATGACACAATATCAGCTTGGCTAAAGTTTTGCAACATCGATTGGTATTTGCAATCAGGGTCTGGAAAGCATTAATCACAATCCCACAATTGCATAGTTTCTGAATATCGGCCAGTATGGTGGCCAATTGATCTGGGCCTCCTTATTTACATTTAAATTTACATTATCCATTCTGCATGTCTGTTAAATTACTGTGGGATGTCTTTGATTTTACAGACCACACTGTAAAAAAGTGAAATACGAAGATTTTAAACCCCTTTACCACATGTATGTCTAAGTTGTCTCATTAACTGTGTTTCTCTGTCAATAACAACAGGTGACACCCCAGTTGATGATGGCAGTGGGGACAGCTGTGATTGGCTCTCTCCAGTTTGGTTACAACACTGGTGTCATCAATGCTCCTCAGAATGTGAGTATTTTGTTGTGTGGGAGATGAGTGAGAAAGTTGGAGGAAAAAGGAGGAAAGATATTTGAAAAAATGTGAGAATAATAACTGGGGAAAGTGGAGGAGCCATACAATAACGTGCACTCATGGCACTAGAAGGTCTTTTGGTTGAAGCTGAATCCAGGTGGTACAATCCATGCCTTTGCCACCCCACCATTATTTCTATAAGTGATTAAACTTTAAACTCACTGTTAAAATTGACAAAATGCATGGACATACACAATTAAGTCAGATGTTCATCTTCAACAAAAACAAGTATATGCTACACAAGTATATATTAAAAGCAATTTTCTTAATATATATATATATATAAAGCATCCAGCAAATAATACATTATTTAATTGGTTATAATGCCCTGTTCTTCAAACATTGCTTAACTAAATCAGGTTAAGATGATGTTATCGTGCTATAATATTCTCATCCAGCTAATTTAGATCTTTGAAAAGCAGTTTTTAGGATTGATAGGACTGGATTTATTGGATGGATGAAGTTATCTTGAATAACAGTGCTCTCTTATTCTGAACCAAAGGCAAAATTAGGAGAGCTGAAACCGTGATCATTATACAGTTAATATTTCATATTCTAACATTTCGGGTTCTTAGTTGGAAATCGATATCTTAGATATTAAATAGATATATCTGCCTGTTTTCATTTATCCCGCCCTCAACCTTCCCCCCATGGTGACCACCCCGCCTCCCACCATAGATCTCCAAAGACAAAAAAATATAAACAAAACTTTTTCTTATATATACATACATATACACACACACACACATATACATATATATACTTTCAGCATGTTCGTTGATTTGAGAAAGAAGAGTCTCAGAGATATCCAATTCTTGGAGAGTCAAAAACGTCTTGTACAAGGATCTCCTCTATTCTGAATGTCACAGACAGCATGGAGCTGTCCTGTTTCTTCCTCCTAGAAGAGAGTGCTCACCTTAACATTACACAAAGTTTTAAATTGAAATATGCTTCTACCTGATGGGTTAAAAATAAAAGGTGGGAAAATACCGCGGTTTAAACGTAGTTCTTCCTTGTTGGTGCACTAGGCTGGTCCCAGCCTCTTAGCACACAAATCCACCAATCCGAGGAGACAGAGCCCTAAGGAAGAGAAATCCTACACTTCCTCTGTTTGCATGTTGCTTTGCTAACTCTGCTCCTCACCTTCTAACTGCTACTTCTCCTTATCATGACAATAGTACATGATGTTCTTTTCTGACGTTTCTGTTCCATTGTGTGGATGTAATCGTATTGTAACAGATTCTTTCATACAGACAGTTGGTCTGCAGGACTACTCCTTAAAATGTCAAGCTTCAGGACTTGCTAAAGCTCCAAGGCCAGCTAGTGTGTGTGTGTGTGTGAGTGCGTAGATAGCCTCTCCCTACCAACAGCTGCAATATGTTATAGTTTTTGCGATCTTCTCTATGTTGCAGGCTTTGTTTTAGGATTAGTAGCATTTATTTAGCATTAGTCATAGTCACACCACTCTGCTCTGTCCTTGAGAATTGCACCCTCCTTTGAATCCTAATATTTCTCACAATACACACAAAGGGTTAGAAAGTACCATATCACAAACTCCAAATTAATATCATATAGCGCTGTGTATTTGGATAAAGTAGTCATAGCTCAGTGTGTCTGACCAAATGTCCATAGAATCATATACGTCTGTTTGCACATACCAGAAAATCTATGTTACGGGTCCCAGGATTGGTACCACAGCAACAATAAAGAAATTCTGTAAAATACAGATAAAGTTCAGCAACAATGAAGAAGCGGAGCGGCTAGGTCGTCATCCAGATTGCGTCTGGAGTGTGGGCGGGTATCCCCCCAGTAAAACGACCCGGGCGCGACTAATCCGGTGCCAAACGTTCCACCTGTGTGCTGCTCCTATGTACCATTTCTCTTTACCATATATGCATTTATATAAAAATATATATATAAAAATATAGAATTACGTGGTTATCACTTCCATTATTAGGTATAATATTAGACCATGGAAATCAAAAAAATGACTGTCGAACTAATTAAATTAAATAAACACAAAATGACTGCACAATTTTGGGGTGTACCACATCTATTCATGCATATATGTGTTTTCCATATATATGCACACATACATACATACACGTAAACACACATACACATACAACAGGTATTTTCGTTTGGCTCACAGTTATGAGGCTGATTGTAGAGCACGAAGAAGAAATGTCTCTTTGGAATGGTCACATAACATTGAAGTTGACAAGTTTAAAGCGGCCACAAAGCAGAGCAAATGCACCCAGTGAGTCATTGTTGTTCAAATATTTTAACTTGAGGGTAGCTTATAATGATTCAACGGCATATAGTGTCTCTGCCCATAGTGAGATGGTTTTCCTATTGGCTCCATATATTTTGGCTATTGAGAGCTCCATATTGATTACCTCAAGATAAGTGTTTATCCACTGTGACATTGTAAGTACATGTGGTGGTTTCCAGCAAAGGGGCCAACATTTTCTTTGCAGCAGTCAGGCCTGCTAACATTATGCGTCTCTGTGGGTACATCAATGCTAGAGTTGACATATCATTTAGAGGTAAAATAGTAGGGGAATACGGTGTGTCAACTTTTAGTATTTTTGACAAAGTAATACAAATTTGTTTCCAAAAGTGGGCTACATCTTTGCAGTCCCAAAACGTGCAAAAATGAGCCAGCCTGATTGTCTGTGCAGGGATCACAAATTCGGGAAGGATTAAGTTTCATAAGGTAGCGTTTTCTGGGTGTAAGATAGGTTCTGTGATGAAGTTGAAGTGTTTTTCCTGACGATATGGGTTCTTAGATGAATCAACGATAGTTTTCCAACTTTCAAACAGGGGATGCCATAGGCTCTCAAGGAGGATCGCAGCTGGAGGTAGATGAAAAATGATGAGCAGGTAAATTAAATGTAGTACGCAGGTCATTGAAGGGACGTAGACCAGTGTTGTCATAAATATCTCCTAGAGCATGAATACCTTTATCTTCCCATATTGGAGATGAAAATGGGGTTTTACCTGAGAGAAGACAGAAGAATTATGGAAAATGGGGCTGTGTAAGTGCCATTATTAAATGTAATAATATATCTAAATATAATGTAAATGTATTTGATTCTCTTTCTGCCTTATGCCATATTGACAGGAGAAAAGTAATGATAAAACCAAGGCTAAGTTTGGCATGTTTTAATGGTAAGGCAGAATAAACTAGGTCTGCTAATCGATGCGGGTGAGCTCGGTTTTCTTCTATGGGTTTCCATGAGACAACAGCGTCAGGGTTAAACCACGTTGAGAGCAGTCTTAGTACAAATGACCAAAAATAATGTTTGAAATTTTATGATTTATGATGTATGTTGTAATGTAGAAGTGTAGGATTGATTGTGGATCTCAATAGACATGCAAGAGACTTTTAAAGAGAAACTTTACCGATATTCAACCTTAACTCTGTCTATCCAAGTTAGGGAGATAGTTATCAAGCTCCTCTTCTGTGGAACCAGCTCCCAGTTTGGGTTCGGGAGGCAGACATTCATTTTTATTTAAGAGTATGCTAAAGTATGCTGTATGTCCTTGTCTGCTACAGCTTATTATGGTGTTTTTGGCCTGCTCTGTTTTTTAACTGCCACAGCACCGTGGAGCACCCGTTCTATATCTCACTATAGCGCCCGAGAGCGCCCGTCATTTTGAAGTAGTTTTTAGTGTATCAAAAACGTAAAGTAAAGTCATGAGCTTTGTACGGTAAATACTCTACGTTGTCACCGATGAACCTGAACTGGAAATATACGCCGTAACATTGAGATTTCTGAGTTTTCCATGGGTTTCCACTCGGTTTACGTCTTTATTCTAAGATTGTGTTCCGAGAGAGATCCTGAACCACTGTGCATCATGGAAAGCGACAAAGACTTGAGTTCAGGTTTTTCAATCACATTATCATCAACAGCGGGACATACCTGGCTGTTGTTGCCAGACACAGACACTGTTTTACGGAAGGCGGAGCACCGAAGAGTCGGTAAGGGGGACTGACCGGGCTTGTGATTTTTCAACATAGGCTATAAATCTGTTGATATTTTTTTATAAGTTGGGATCCTCTGCAGCAAATATTTGTTCATTAATGTGTAAGTGTGTGTGGGGGCTTTGTATGTGCACATATTTGTGTGTGTGCATGACACACGTGCGTGTCCAACATGTGATAGAGCACCAGTGTTTGTGTGTGCCTGTGGTCAGAATTGTGTAAGGGGTGCAGCTACAGAGATGATAGGAGCTTTTAAACAGCGACCACTCCTACATCTGAAACACTGTATGAATGTATTACATATCAGTCCTCAGTGAAGCCTCGTGCCGCTCGAAGTAGAACAAAGGTTTCAGTAGAACTAGTAGTTTTTGCGCTATTTTAAGGGATCACATCTTGTATGTACACCAGCACCCACCACAAAAAGAGTCCAAAACAAAGTCCACTTCAGCGCAAATAAAAATAAAATTTTATAGTGAAGCCCGTCCATGTTTAACAGCTTAGTTTGGCAAGTTAGCATGCTACAGTTGGACAATTAAAACTTTGACTTGCAGGTGGGGCTCAAGAAAGTCAAAATCTGATCAATGATCAGAAGTGAATGGGACTTATTTTCTACGGAACATTAATCTCTGTAGCACCAATTGTCACGGCAGTCCATCCAATAATTGAGATATTTCACTCTGAATAATTTAAATGTTTCAGTCTGGATGAAAGTGGATTGACTGAACAACATAGTCAAGAGCCACATCACAAAAGAGGAGACAAGCAAGTTTAATCTATCTTTATCCATCACACACATTAACCCTGGTGTGTGTTGTTTTGTGTTTTAGATCATTGAGAGCTTCTACAATGAGACGTGGAGCAGCAGGTTTTCAGAGCCCATCTCACCGACCACTTTAACAGCTCTGTGGTCGCTCTCTGTGGCCATCTTCTCTATGGGAGGAATGTTAGGCTCCTTCTCTGTCGGCCTCTTCGTCAACCGCTTCGGCAGGTATAACTCTTTCTATGACCAACAGCATTATTAGGCTCACCTTCCCTTACAAATGACAGACCATTAATGAATACTCTCATTATCTCTAAAGGAGGAACTCCATGCTCATGGCCAATGTTTTCACCTTCATTGCTGCTACGTTGATGGGCTTCTCCAAGCTAGCTGCTTCCTATGAGATGCTCATCATTGGACGTTTCACAGTGGGTCTCTACTCTGGCCTCTCCACTGGCTTTGTGCCTATTTATGTTGAGGAAATCTCGCCGACATCTCTCCGCGGAGCATTAGGCACTCTGCATCAGCTTGGTGTAGTGATCGGCATTCTCATGGCACAGGTGAGATCCTTAACTCTTGAACAATGATTGCCCCCTTTATCTCCATCCTTAAAAAAAACACACTATAGTGTGATCATCATTTAAAGCTGCACAGTGACAGTGCACTTGGGCTCTCTGCAAAATTACCAGCAACGTGAGTACACGTGCATAATAGTGGCTGAGATTAGACTCTTAAATAAAGTTCGACCGACACCAGAAAGTTCAGCAGATGCAGTGTTTAAAACAATGCTGCATTAGTTTGATTCGTCACACGATGAAGATGAAAAAAAAAAAAAAAACTGTGCGGGAATGTGCAAAATATTGTCCAGGGAATGTGCAACAGTTAAGAGTATGATGTGTTGTCCACAGGTGTGCATTAATGTAACACATTACGATGGGGGACAGGACGTTAATGTAATGTGTAATGTCTTATTAGGGGAAGGGACAAGGGTCCGTGTTAACATAGTTTTCTCAGTTCATGGTCCAGTTCTCCTCACCTAACAAAATTTTCAGACTCTTGAAAGCCGTAGATGACATTTGAATGTATCTTTACAAAAAGAAACGTACTTGTGGTGAGAGAGGTTTTGGTTCTGATGGACCGCAGCCTCCTGCCAGAGTGGAGAGTCTCAAGCAATTTATGTCCGGGGTGGGACAGGTCGGCTCGGCTACAATCTTCCCTGCAAGCTTATTGGAGAGGGAGGATTATTGACCCACACAGAGTGGCTCCTGTCTGGTTATCACTCACGCTGTGAGTTCAGAAGCCGGCAGTACATCTGCTCTTTGAGTGGATCCTCCAAGCATGGGATGCAGTTTCCCCAGAGAGCATCATTAAGACATCCTGCATATCAAAGGGTTTTGAAGGAGTGAGGATCATGTTCTGAGCCGCTGGAACCAGAGCTTGGGAGTGACAATAGTGAGAGTGAACACATTAAGGCAGAGGACCTTTGTGCGGAATAGTGCACACGACTAATCTGAGTAGCCAAGTTAAGCAAATATGCACTACTGTTTTATTGCAATCTAGCCTGTTTTTTTCTCTGTCAGATTTGTTTCAAGACTGTTCTAATTGTGGACTTCACTTTGATGGTTAATGCAGTTATTGAAATTTTGATCGTAATAAAAAAAAGGAGTAGCCTGAGATGGATAGCCTGCAGTTTATTTTATATGTTTTATAAGTTGTTCATTTACAAATGTGATTACATTTTACTTCTTCAAAAAAAAGATTTTAACATATTAAAACAACCGACATTCAATGTGTTTTTCGTTAACTATTTTCAAATAAAAATGGTTTACTTCATAAAAACAAGATTTAGTCTTGAAAAAGTCTTTTCAAAAATGAGTCTTGAAAAAGGGGTGTCATCTTATAATCAGGGTCATCTTATATTCTTGTCAATACATTTTATTAACTTTATGGCTTGTATCTTAACAAATTGGAGAGGACAGGAAGCAAACCATCCCACATAAACCTCATGTTATTTCACACTAGTTGGCTACTTATCTGTACTTTATGTTCAATGAAAAATAATTAAGCAGTTAAACAATGGCTTACAAGACTTCTTAAAAACAATCACTGTGGGTTCTGGATAGGAATGAACCTTGTGTGTAATGTGTCACTAGCAGAGATGGAAAGAGAACTAGAATAGGTAGGAATAAGTAAAAGTACTGTTACTTTAAAGATATTTTACTTAAGTAAAAATACTTTTACTACTGTAAAAATGTACTTTGACAAAACTGAAGTCCGTTAAGATGTACTTGTTAGGGCTCGAGCACCAACTGGCGCAAAGCCCTATTGAAATGCAAGGAATTATTAGGGCCCGAGCACTGAAAGTGAGTAAGCCCCTCATGTCAGTTTCACCTACATGTATGAAATTAGGTAGGCACATGTAACATCCCAAGACTAATAGGAAAGTCTCCTGATAACGTGACCTAAACCCAACAGGAAGTCAGCCATTTTGAATTTAATGTAATATCTGTATGTATTTTGTGTCAATGGGTTAAACTTTAACAAACTTGTCCCGCACGATTTATCAGAACGACTTCAAATTTGGGTTGTCTCATCTAAAGGCCTTTGTGATCAAACGATACTCAGCTTCTCCGCAAAACTTGAATGGCATGGTGGCGTGGAGAATTTTGATGTTCCGCCATAAAACGGGAAGTTGCTGTAGCTCTATGTACATTGTCCAGTCTGCCCCAAACTTCTCATGTTTGATGTAAGTGCTGCCATGAACACATCTGTATGTCAATATTCACTCATAGTCAGAGCACCACCTACTGGCAACAGGAAATGACAGGTTTTATACTTTAACAAACTTGTTCTACACACAATTAATCTGAGGGACTTCAAATTTGGTCTGTGTCATCTAAAGGCATTGGTCATGAAAAGTTAGTCGGGTCCTGCGTGGTGAATTTAGATGTTTCACCATGAACAAAGACAGTATTGTAACTCCACATTGTCAGACCTTCTCCAAATTTCACGTTTGATAAGAGTCCCTTCCTGAACACATTTACAGGCCAATATTGAAACAGTCACAAAATAAACTGAATTAAATGTCAAGAACACACTAGCGGAACATCACACCACAGAGCCTTTGTGTCCAAATCAACAATAAATTCAATTTCTGTAGAGGCACTTTGCAGCCTGTGCATACAACTGATAATTGTAAATATACAGCCGCCTCAGTGCAGCCTTTCTAGAATAACCCAAAAAGAGAGACAAAACTCATAGCCTGGCATCGCCAGACTAACTTACAAATGCATATTAGTCTGGAACCCCTCAGTTCATTTTTGATTTCGAACTAGGCTCTGGGTGGGCGGCCATCTGCATTGACAGAGTTGGGTTGAAATGGGAGGAAAGAGGGTGAGAGGGGAGACAGAGCAGGAGGACAGACAACAAATCAGACTAATAACAACAACAACAACTGCAGCAGTGAGTGTTTAGCAGGAACATGGGGGCAATAGACGGCTGGCAATCACAGATCCAGACTCTACAGCTCCAGAGGCAGAAATACCTGCAGTAAGTGAGAAGGCCAAAAAGCACAAAAAGCACAAGAACTACCAGGAAGAAGTGGAGTTAGTAACATGTATTAGTGGGATAGGAATATGTACGGATAGAGAGAGAAGCTCAGTGCATCATGGGAAATCCCCTGGCATTATAAGCCTATAGCAGCATAACTAAGGGATGGTTCAGGGCTCACCTGAGCCGGCCCTAACTATAAGCTTTATCAAAAAGGAACATTTTTAGCATACTCTTAAATGAAGAGAGGGTGTCTGCTTCCCGAACCCAAATTGGGAGCTGGTTCCACAGAGCTTGATAACTAAAGGCTCTGGCTCCCATTCTACTTTTAGAGACTTTAGGTACCACAAGTAACCCTGCGTTCTGTGAGCGTAGTGCTCTAGTGGGGTAATACGGTACTATCAGCTCTTTAAGATGCGATGGTGCCTGACCAATAAGAGCTTTGTAAGTGAGGAGGAGAATTTTAAATTCTATTCTGGATTTTACAGGGAGCCAGTGCAGAGAAGCTAATATTGGAGAAATATGTTCTCTTTTGCTAGTTCCTGTCAGTACACGTGCAGCCGCATTCTGGATCAGCTGGAGAATCTTTAGAGACTTATCGGGGCAGCCCGATAATAAGGAATTACAATAATCCAACCTAGAAGTAACAAATGCATGGACTAGTTTTTCTGCATCTTTTTAAGAAAGGATATGCCTGATTTTTATAATGTTACGTAAGTGGAAGAAGGCAGTCCTTGAAGTCTGTTTTATATGGGCATTAAAGAACATTCATAATATTGCCTAAAGGAAGCATATACAAAGTGAATAAAAGTGGTCCAAGCACCGAACCTTGTGGAACTCTGTGACTAACTTCCGTGTGCACAGAGGATTCATCATTTACATGTACAAACGGAAATCTATATGATAAATACGACTTAAACCAGCTTAGTGCGGGTCCTTTGATGCCAATCAAATGTCTCTGTTATAGGATATGATGATTAATGGTATCAAAAGCGGCACTAAGATCTAATAGAACAAGTACAGAGACAAATTCTTTGTCTGACGCAATCATATGGTAATTTGTCACTTTCATGTTTCTTTTAATTTGCGGGTTAAGGAGTTATAACATGGAGCTAACCTCTTTTGTTTTATTATCCTCTTTTCATATGGGCAATAGAATCGAGAGTCATTCGCAGCACTATCAACC
The DNA here is from genome assembly GCA_031216445.1 of Lateolabrax maculatus. NCBI lineage: Eukaryota > Metazoa > Chordata > Actinopteri > Acropomatiformes > Lateolabracidae > Lateolabrax > Lateolabrax maculatus. The sequence continues at coordinate 1,490,244 of CM062201.1, forward strand.
AGATGATCAGTTTGGGAGGGACTAAAAGGTAGCATAGGAGTCCTTCGTTATATTGAGACATGGCATTGAATTAAATGCTGATGGAATCACTTCTTTAAATTTAGCTACAGCACTATCAGACAGACATGTACTGACGGAATGTTTGCCTAATGGCCTGTATTCCAGTAATATAAATTTAAAAGTTATTAAATAATGGTCTGATAAGACAGGATTTTGTGGGAGACTATTAAATGTTCAATTTCGATTCCATATGACAGAACAAGATCGAGGGTGTGGTTAAAACAGTGAGTGGGTATGTTGACACTAACAGAAGCCAATTGAATCTAATAGTGAGATAAACTAAGAACTAAGGCTATCATTATCGACGTCCACATTAATATTAAAATCACCTACAATAATGACTTTGTTTTGAGGACTAAACTGGCTGTAGAGTTTTCCATGAAACTTTCAAATGAGTTCAAACTGAGTTCGGGTTTAGGGTTGATTAATAAGCTGCAGTCGAAGATGGCTGCAACTCCACCTCCTCGGCCAGTGCCTCGAGGAATGTGAGTATTAATATGACTAGGAGGAGTGGACTCATTCAGTCTAACATATTCTTCCTGACACAGCCAAGTTTCATTCAGACAAAATATATCCATATGATAGTCAGATATTAAATCATTGACTAACACAGCTTTAGACGACAGATCTAATGTTTAAGAGTCCACATTTAATTATCTTATTTGGTTGTACCACTACACTGGTAGTTTTAATTTTTATTAAGTTTTTATGAGCAACTCCTTTTCGGTTTGAATTTGAATTAATTAATTGAAGTGGTCGGGGGGGCAGATGCAGTCTTTTTTTTTTCTCCCATAAATAGTGGTTTGGGTGGGTAACCGCTCTAATGGAAGCACAGAGAAGCAAGTAGGACTGCAGCTCTGTTCCTGGTCTCAACTCTAGATTGTCATGGTGTGGGACCACTAATACGCTTGGTCAAATTTCTGGATATGAGAGCTGCACCATCTAAATTGGGATGAATGCCGTCTCTCCTCATCAGACCAGGTCTCCCCCAGAATGTCGGCCAATTATCTATGAGGCCCACATCGTTTGCTGTACACCACCTTGACAACCAGCAGTTGAATAACAAGCAGCTATACATGTCATAACTGGTCAGATTTGGCAGGGGTCCAGAGAAAACTACATAGTCTGACATTGTCTTTGCGTAGTAACACACCAACTCCACATTAATTTTGGTGACTTCCAATTGGCGTAATCAGGAGTCACTACCGCCGACGTGAATTACGATTTCACTGTATTTACGTTTATCTTTAGCCAGCAGTTTTAAATATGACAACAGTGCCAGCTCTGGCCTCGGGGATACACCTAACTATGACCGGTGGTGTCGCTAATTTCACATTTCTCATGATTGAGCTGCCAATGATCAGAGTTTGTTTCTCAGCAGGTGAGTCGCTGAGGGGGGAGAATCTGTTTGAAATGTGAAGGGGTTGGTGGTGAACCGTGGGTCTCTGCTTGGGGCTATGCTTCCTTCGGACAGTCACCCAGCCGACCTGACTTCTAGCAGCAGCTGCACTAGGTCGGTCCGCACCGACTACAGAAGGTCTGGCTAGCTACAGCTAAAGTCTGGGTATCCATGCTGTGGAGCCGGGCTTCTAGTTTACTAAGCTTCTCCTCCAATGCTACAAAATAAACACATTTAATACATAAACCTTTATCGCTAAAGGAGGCAGAAGAGTAGCTAAACATCTGACACATCGAGCAGGACAGAGCAGGAGAGGCAGAGGGAGAGAGAGAAGCCATCGCTAGCTGAGGAGCTAAAGAAGGCTACGGAAGCTAACAGAAGTGAACAGCGAACAAAAAGCTGTGGGATTAACGAAAAGTCTCTAAAGAAGGGAGAAAGCTGTACGTGTTTTAAGACTAGTGTTTAAATGAACAGCGGGTAGTTAGCCGCTGCGGTTAAGAATATAACAAGGTTGCAAAACCTAACATAACTGCAAAAACACGCAGTACAGACACGCCGGCAACCGGAAATGATACGATACGCTTACCGCAGCACGTCACGGTGGGGGTTGTCAAGAAGGTTTGGAAACTGCTCGAACAGCTTGTGCTGTTCAGAGCAACGAAACGCCGTCCTGGCCACATATTGTGTAATGTCCACTTGGACTCAAGGATGATATGATTAGAATTTGATGGTCAAAGGTCAAGGTCACTGTGACCTCACAAAAAATGTTTCCATAACTCAAGAATTCATATACTAATTATGAAATAATAAGATAAGATAAAATGATGAAGTGATGACATTTTATATGACTGTCAGCTTTATTTGCCAAGCATGGGAAGACTCTGTTTGACACTGTTTTGTTTCTCTGGTTAAACATACACACCTCTGAAAAAAAGTGTCTATAATACATCTATAAGCCAGGAAAGTAGGGGTAGGACCCAAATACAGACAGAAGAGGAGGCCAGCAAGTACGGCTCAGTCAGTTTATTTAAACAAAAACTTAAGAGATGATGAGACCAACAGAAAATCCAAAATCACAAAGGGCAAAGTCCAGAGAAGCCAGGTGACTGAACAGGTCACAGGGGAAACCAGTGCAAAACACACTGCAAACCAAAACACAATGAACTAACAACAGAACAAAGGAACTAAACCAGTATATAAGCTGAGTGACTGATGAGGGAATGAGCTGCAGGTGAGGAGTGGGCGGAGTACGCCAAGTAAGTGCAGGGCTGATGAGAAGTGGGAACAGGTGTGTAGATGGGTGGGGCAATCAGGTGATGGGGAAAGAAGGGAAAGTCCGAGGGCATCTGGTGGAGAGTAAGAAGATGACATGTCCAGAGCAGGGAACAGGGAAAAAGGGTAATGCTGAGTGCTAGGGCTAGAGCGTGGCCAAAACAAAGGACAAAGGACCAGATTGTGACAAATTGACAGAGTGTTTCTCACTGGAAATTATTCACTGGGGTCATACCTGTCAATATAGTGATAACTTCCATTTCTCAAAAAATTACACTTAATACCTTTTATTAAATTCCTTCAAAGTCTTCACTACATATATTATATGAGTCTGGACAGACTTGGATGTAAACTGCAACTTGACTGGCCGGCAGTGGCATACAACCCCAGGGTGGTATTTGTAGTTTGTCTTTATATGCTACCACTAATGTCCATCATCGGTATTGACAGTATTGATTTTTACTGTTTTGCAGATGACATATAGCTCTATATTGCTTTTGATCTTGATGACATGAGCCTCCGTTACCCCCATCGAGAACTGCATATCTGACATCAATGTATAGATGACCCAAAGTTTTCTCAAGCTAGATCAGGACCAAACAAAGGTCCTCATTTTTAGTCTATAATAGAAAAGAAACCTTTAATTTATCATTGACTCTGACCTAACATTGCAGCCTTATAATCATAATGTCTGCCTCATCCCTGTTTTTGCTCATCTTCCTTTCTCTACCTCCCTTTAGTCACATGTTCCCAGTCTTCCCACAAAATTCTGTCTTATCAGACAATTATTTAATAACTTTTGAATTTATATTACTGGACTATAGGCCATTAGGCAAACATTCCTTCAGTAGATGCCTGTCTGATAGTGCTGTAGCTAAATTTAAAGAAGTGATTCCATCGGCGTTTAATTCAATATCATGTCTCAATGTAACGGAGGACTCCTATACTAACTTTAGTCCCTCCCAAATTGATTATCTGGTTGATAGTGCTGCAGGCTCGCTGCGAACGACTCTTGATTGTATTGCTCCTATCAAAAAGAAAATAATAAAACAAAAGAGGTTAGCTCCATGGTATAACTCCTTAACCCGCAAGTTAAAAGAAACATCGCGAAAATTAGAAAAGAAATGGCGTTCCACCAAACTGGAGGAAACTCATTTAGTTTGGCAAGGGTGGCCGTGGCTCAGTGGTAGAGCAGGGTCGTCCAATAACCCAAGGTTGGAGGTTCGATCCCCGCTCTCCCCCCCGAAGATTGGTGGACTGACAGCTGGTGGGGTGGCAGCCCACGGCTGCCACGGCTGAGGTGCCACGGCTGAGGTGCCCTTGAGCAAGGCACCGCACCCCCAATTGCTCCCCGGGCGCTGTGAACTGCTGCCCACCGCTCCAGTGTGAATATGGCACCTGTCTCTTTGTGTGTGACCCTGTGCATGTGTGTGTTCGTACAGGTGCCACTGGATGGGTTAAATGCGGAGAAATAATTTCACTTGCGTGATTAATAAAGTAAAATAAATAAATAAATAAAAGATAGTCTTAGAACATACAGGAAAGCCCTCCATAATGCCAGAGGAGCCTATTACTCCTCACTAATAGAGGAACATAAGAACAACCCTAGGTTTCTTTTCAGCACTGTAGCCAGGCTGACACAGAGTCAGAGCTCTGTTGAGCCATGTATTCCTAGAGCTCTCAGTAGTAATAACTTCATGAGCTTCTTTGATGATAAAATTCTAACTATTAGAGAAAAAATTCATCATCTTGTGGTCTCAGCTAGTTCAGATACATCTTCGAGTACAGGAACTTCAGGAACCTCAGAAGCAGCTGTAGAACCAGATTTATATTTAGACTGTTTTTCTCCAATTGACCTTTACCAACTAACTTCAATGATTTTTTCGTCTAAACCAACAACCTGTCTCTTAGACCCCATCCCAGCCAGGCTGCTTAAAGAAGTTTTACCCTTAGTTAGCACTTCTTTACTAGACATGATCAATCTGTCTTTATTAACAGGCCTTCAAAGTAGCTGTAATTAAACCTCTTCTTAAAAAGCCTACGCTTGATCCAGGGGTTTTAGCCAATTATAGACCTATATCTAACCTTCCCTTTCTCTCCAAAATCCTTGAGAAAGTGGTTGTTAATCAGTTATGTGACTTTCTAAACAGCAATAGTTTATTTGAGGATTTTTCTTTTTTATTTTATTTAATACCCAAGTGTGAAATTATTTCTCCGCATTTAACCCATCCAGTGGCACCTGTACGAACACACACATGCACATGCACATGCACAGGGTCACACAAAGAGACAGGTGCCATATTCACACTGGAGCGGTGGGCAGCAGTTCACAGCGCCCGGGGAGCAATGGGGGGTGCGGTGCCTTGCTCGGGGGCACCTCGGCCATGGCAAGTAGGTGGGCTGTCAGTCAAGTAGGTGGGCTGTCACCAGCTGTCAGTCCACCAATCTTCGGGAGGGAGAGCAGGGATCGAACCTCCAACCTTGGGTTATTAGACGACCCCACGCTACCACTGAGCCACGGCTGCCCCCAATGATACTCAGTTATACTTATCGATAAAGCCAGATGAAACCGGTAAGTTAGGCAAGCTTCAGGCATGTATTAGGGACATAAAAGACTGGATGACCTGCAATTTCTTGCTGTTAAACTCAGACAAAACTGAAGTTATTGTTCTGGGTCCTAAACACCTGCAAGACGCACTATGTATAGATATAGTTACTCTAGATGGCATTGCCCTGGTCTCTAGCACCGCTGTAAGGAGTCTAGGAGTAATCTTTGATCAGGACATGTCCTTTAATACCCATATAAAACAGACTACAAGGACTGCCTTCTTCCACTTATGTAACATTATAAAAATCAGGCATATCCTGTCTCAAAAAGATGCAGAAAAACTAGTTCATGCATTTGTTACTTCTAGGTTAGATTACTGTAATTCCTTATTATCGGGCTGCCCCGATAAGTCTCTAAAGACTCTCCAGCTGATCCAGAATGCGGCTGCACGTGTACTGACAGGAACTAGCAAAAGAGAACATATTTCTCCGATATTAGCTTCTCTGCACTGGCTCCCTGTGAAATCCAGAATAGAATTTAAGGTCGTCCTCCTCACTTACAAAGCTCTTATTGGTCAGGCACCATCATATCTTAAAGAGCTGATAACCCTGAAATGCAGGGTTACTTGTGGTACCTAAAGTCTCTAAAAGTAGAATGGGAGCCAGAGCCTTTAGTTATCAAGCTCCTCTTCTGTGGAATCAGCTCCCAATTTGGGTTCGGGAGGCAGACGCCCTCTCTTCGTTTAAGAGTATGCTAAAAACGTTCCTTTTTGATAAAGTTTATAGTTAGGGCTGGCTCAGGTGAGTCCTGAACCATCCCTTAGTTATGCTGTTATAGGCTTAAGACTGCTGGGGGACTTCCTAGGACGCACTGAGCTTCTCTCTCCTCCTCTCCCTCTCTATCTATACGCATTCCTATCCCACTAATACAGGCTACCAACTCCATTTCTTCCTGGTAGTCCTTGTGCTTTCTGTGCTTTTTCGCCTCCTCACTTTCTGCAGGTATTTCCGCCCCTGGAGCTGTAGAGTCTGGATCTGTGATTGCCGGCCGTCTACTGCCCCTATGTTCCTGCTCCACACTCACTGCTGCAGTTATTATTATTAGTCTGATTTGTTGTCTCTCCTCCTGTTCTGTCTCCCTTATCCCCCTCTCTCCTCCCCTTTCAACCCAACTGGGTTGATGCAGATGGCCGCCCACCCAGACCTGGTTCTGCTCGAGGTTTCTACCTGTTAAAAGGGAGTTTTTCCTCGCCACTGTCGCCAAGTGCTTGCTCATGGTGGGAACTGTTGGGTCTCTGTGAATAATATTTTAAAGAGTATGGTCTAGACCTACTCTATGTGAAAGCGTCTTGAGATAACTTTTGTTATGATTTGGCGCTATACAAATAAAATTGACTTGACTTGACTTGTTTGGACTGTCTTCCCAGTTTCGACCCTTGCCTTATTAATGACTCCGTAAGCTTTTGTAGCTTCATTTGGTCAATAAATCCCTGAACTGTATCAGTCTGCCTATTCATTTGCATTTGGGTACTATTCCTGTTGCCCTGCTCCCTCCAACCGTGACATATACGGAACAACTAACTAACCAGAACAGTGTTCTATAATTTAAAGGATGTTTAAAGGTCAGACCTTGTTTTTCTCTTAGAGATGCAGAAGAGCTTGTGCATGCTTTTATTAAAAGCAGGCTTGACAACTGCAATGCACTGTTCATAGGTCTCCACAAAAAACCTATAAACCAGTTACAGCGCATACAGAATGCTGCTGGCAGATTTTTAATTGTAACAAAATAAAGAGCTCACATCACTCCTGTTTTAAAGTATTTGCACTGGCAAATAATGGTATCATAAATGTAATATGTGAATGCTCATGTGAATCATAGTGGCAGAAACCAAATTAAGACAAGTTAAAATGTTCCTGTTAGTTTGGTTATGACTTGTAACAAATATAATGCTATTATATGTATTGTACAGTGTTACATACAGTATGTATAAGCAGTGTGTTGTGTGTTCTGTAGGTCTTTGGGATTGAATCCATCATGGGGAATGCCTCCCTGTGGCCCCTCCTATTGGGTTTTACTCTGCTCCCAGCTGTGCTGCAGTGTATCCTGCTGCCTCTCTGCCCCGAGAGCCCCCGATACCTCCTCATCAACTGCAATGAAGAGAGCAAAGCCCGCAGCAGTGAGACACACACAGACTTGAATAAACACTTTTTTCACACAGATAAACATGTTTCACAAAACACAAAATTATAAACAACATAACTTTGGCAAGAATAAAAGCAATCATAATGTTTACTTTGCTCAAATACCCCCCAAAATTTTTTCCTACAAGTTAGCACTACCAATACCGTAGTGAAATGAACCGGCACCAATGGCTGCCAAAAATACCTCGTATTTTTACCACATCCTGCCAAGGACATCTGGCAACCTCAATGTGAAGCATTTTTTTAAATCTCATTGTAGGCTGACATAGATGTAACTTGAACTACTGTCTTCCAGTTTTGATGAAGCTACGGGGGACTGACGAGGTGAGTGAAGACATGCAGGAGATGAGGGAGGAGAGCCAGCAGATGATGAGGGAGAAGAAGGTGACCATCCCTGAGCTGTTTCGCTCCCCCAGCTACCGCCAGCCTATCTTTGTTGCCATCATGATGCAGCTCTCACAGCAGCTGTCTGGAATCAATGCTGTAAGTCAAAAATGGGTGAATGGATGGTCTGACATGGTACTATTTGCATAAATGTTTTAAATTTTTCCCATCATGTCTCATGTTGACACTTAAAACAAGTATCAAGTAAATCAAGTCTCAAAGCAAGCATCAAGTCAAAAAGCTATTGTTATAGTAGTTTTAGTGAGTCCAATTCATAGTTCAGGTCTCAAGTCTGAACTCCCAAGTCTACAGAGCAGCTCATACACACACTTAACACAAACTCTAGCAAATGTAAAGTAACTGTTCCCTGTGTTATGTCATCCTCTTCAGGTGTTTTACTACTCAACTCGGATCTTTGAGCGAGCAGGTGTGTCCCAGCCTGTCTATGCAACCATTGGTGCAGGAGTGGTCAACACTGCCTTCACTGTGGTTTCTGTAAGTCACAAAAGTACCATTTGGAAATCAAACAAACAGCCTTAGATGTTTAATAAGAATCAGAATCAGAATTAAGATCTGTTTTTCTGGCCATGTATGCGTTCACATACAAGGAATTTGACAAAGCGGAACAAAGGTAAGCATAAACAAACATTAACCAGTATGTACAGATATAAATTTAAATATATATAAAAATACAATAAAAAATATACATATACATAAAATGAAGTTGGGGGGGGAGTGAATGGGGGAGTGCAAAGATGCTGGAATAAATATGGAAAGATGAGTGCAACAGGTTACTTTATGTGTGTGTTACATGAGGTAGGTGGATCTGATAGTATATGAATGTATATATGCTAAGCTTTATATTGACAATGATGTTATGTTAAAGACTGTGTTCAAAACTACAAAAATATAATTTAGAATATATAGGTACAGTGGATGTTTAGTGTTTCAGGTTTATTGCATAGGGATTGTTCCTGACACTATGACACTATTAAGTGTTCATGTCCAGGGTGTGATGGGTCAGCAGTGATGTTTCCTGCCCGTTTTGTGACTCTGGAGATATACAAGTCCTGGATGGAGGGCAGGTTGGCACCAATGACTTGCAGCTCTGATGACTGTCAGGACTGCAAATCATCGTTGTAGTCTGCTCTTGTCCTGTTTGGTGGCCGATCCAAACCAGACAGTGATAGAAGTGCAGAGAGCAGACTGGATGATTGCGATGTAGAACTGGATCAGCAGCTCCTGAGGCAGGTTGAACTTCCCGAGCAGGACGTACATCCTCTGCTGGGCCTTTTTGATGATGGAGTCTATGTTGGTCACCCATTTTAGGTCCTGGAAGTATGAGTTGAATAAGAGAAAGAAGAAGGCTGCCATCCGTAGTGCCATCTTGATCTTGAGAAAACTCCGTCTCAAGAAGGATCTTGGCAACATTATACCTTAATTTTGTAATAAGATACTTTCTGTCTTTATATGCAGTTGTTTGTGGTGGAGCGTATGGGCAGGAGATCACTTCACCTCATTGGTTTGATGGGAATGGCATTCTCAGCTGTTTTTCTAACTGTTGCCATGGCGTTATTGGTAAGTACTTTCAGATCACCTATACTTAATCCATTAGGCCTTTTAAATAAATTCACTAAAAGCCTCTGTGGTGCTCATGTTGCTTAGGACCAGCTCAGGTGGATGTCCTATGTCAGCATTGTGGCCATCTTCAGTTTTGTAGCCTTTTTTGAAATTGGCCCCGGCCCAATTCCCTGGTTCATTGTGGCCGAGCTCTTCAGCCAAGGCCCCCGGCCAGCCGCCATTGCAGTTGCTGGTTTCTCCAATTGGTCTGCCAACTTCTTAGTGGGAATGGGCTTCCAGTATGTTGAGGTAAGACAGCTTTAATTAAAAAATATATTGGCACTGTACATTTAGCTTCAGTTTATGTTAAGTCCAGAAATGCCCTTAACCTTCTAACTGTTGACTGTTACACTGTACATGAAGCGTGCCCATAATTCAAAAGAAATCATGTTTTGCCTTTGATGTCCCTGCAGCAACTCTGTGGCCCCTACGTCTTCATCATCTTCACAGTTCTGCTGCTCGGCTTCTTTGTCTTCACTTACTTCAAGGTGCCAGAGACCAAGGGCCGCACCTTTGATGAGATTGCAGCAGGCTTCCGCCAGTCTGCTGGTCAGGGTGCTGACAAATATTCGGCCCCTGAAGAGTTCAACACCCTCAGAGGGGATGACCCCGACCTTTGAAAGCTGCTGTACATGCATACAGTCAGGTGCAGCAAAGTTACCTGATACACTCAAGGCACACTTTTAGAACACTACTGTCATGTTTTAAATATCCCATAAACTAATGTTAGGGTCAGTATAACATAAGAGGTTTAGTTTTCACGCAGTCTGTAATAATTACCTGACTTTATATCCCTGCTGTTACTCTGGGCTTAGTCTGTAGCCCAACACGTCTGTTCTCAGCACTTGCCATGCTAGAAAAAAATGGCATCCTATAGGCTATAAAATTCAGTGAGTGAGTAAATTGGGTGTAAGTGGGAGCTGGGTACTGAAGCAGAAAAGAGTGGGTTTAGACTTTATTTTATGTTGTAGTAATCCTGCTCAAAATATGAAATTGAACCTTCAGTGTATAATTTGAAATTCTTGTTTCTTTTTAGTGATGCAGTTCCATTTTCTATTTTTTTCTTAAATTGATATTAACTTTATCTGCTGCCCACAAGCTCATTGTGAAAAAGTGAACCACAGTATCACAATGATACATTGCAACAGTCAATACTGGTGCACTGCTCTCTGTAAGTATGTTTACTTTTAAGGATGTAGCCTCTGTGGCTACACCCCAAACAGTGACGGTAATTTTGAGATTTTACTTAATATAAAACTCCTTTTATGTGCCCTTTCAATTTGTGCAAAAACCCTCACTGGAGACACAGTAAAAAACGTTGACATATTGCGAAACATATTTTAAACTTGGTTGAGGTGGAAAAGTTGGTGGATCAATAAAAGCAAACTGTTACAGACTGGAATGGAAACAGACTATGATGTACATCAGGGGTGCTCAATACGTCGATCGCGATCTACCAGTCGATCGCAAAGGTAGTATTGGTAGATCGCATGACATTAAAAAAAATAGATGCCAGCCTATCATCCATCCCGTCACTTGATTGATATACAGGGCAGCCAGTCAGATGACATCTGAATTTTTCTGACACTTAGGTCGGCGCAAAGTGTAGTAAAACTAACAAGCTAGTCAGCGAGTTAACTCCAGTTTTTAGCCCTCGGTTTTTTCTCTTAAACCTAAGAAAGGGTATAAAAATGAGTGGGGGAGCTGGACCAAGTAAGAAGACAAAAATGTATCACTTTCATACGGAATGGGAGGAGGACTTTTTTTTCACGATGACATTTTCGAAGTGCGTTTGCCTCATCTGCCAGTCTACCATCGCAATACCAAAGAAGGGAAATGTGGAGCGGCATTTTCGGACTGTTCATGGAAAATACGACACCGATTTTTGTAGTGGGTAGATCATTTTGACTTGGTCATTTTATAAGTAACTCACATGCTGAAAAAGTGTGAGCACCCCTGGTGTACATGTACACTTTTAGTATGGATCCAATGCACTGTTTTATAAATGAGGCCCCTGTAGACTCAGAACACATGCATGGCTGCTAGTTAGCTTTAGCTAATCAAGGTCTTTAAGGTCGGAACATTGGTTGTTTTTGACAAAAAAAAAAAACAACCTTCACAAGCAGTCCAGCAGTCAAATATATACACACTACAGAAGGTGAAAATTAGCTAGCTAGTGTTCAGTCTCAGCACACCTAAATACAACAGAAATATGTGTTGTTTTTCTCATGGTTTTCCATCATTTGAGCTTTGACTGCAGCTGTTTTAATGATGTTTATCTCAGTGTGTCATCTTCTGCGATGGTTTAATGGTACAGACTACAGGATTAGCTCCACCAACCAGTTTATAAGAGAACTGGATACAGCGTTGGCGGAGGGGCCTTGTTCATTCCTGTGGAAGTTACTCAGTGGCTCATGAAGCAAGCATCCGGGTATTCAGTATGCAGAAGTTTCGGATTTTCCCGCTTTGTTGGGCCCATAGAGCATGAGCAGTACCATTTCCTTTAACCCGGGCTCGCTCCCATCAATCATTATGTACATTATGTCTGGTGTTCAAAAATGTTCATTAAACACTGTTTCATTGTTAATCACTGTTGTTTTTAAAATAAATTCTGTAGATGTATTATGTTTTGAAGCAAAACAACTCAAATAGGTTATATAAAATAAACAACCTTGATGAAATTACAATTACACCTACAACTGACAGTAGGGCTGAATCCATGGATGTATTAGTATGACACAACCCGGTGGTGACATTTCATAATCAGAGTCAAAAATTATACTTAGAATAGGTATCTTAGAATGTCTTAGTTATAAGAAACCAAATCAGTAGTCAGGTATCTGTCCAAATGTAGTGTACATTTCCAGAAAATTGGCAAAAATGAATGCTTGTTTCCATCCACTACTGTTGTGTTGATGTAGATCAACCAATGAACAGTTGGTGGAGCTGATTCTCCAGTTGTGTCCTCTCCAAGAGGACACAATGAGATGATGTCATTAAAAGAACTCCAGTCAAAGCTCAAACGATGGAAAACCATGTGAAAAACATGATGGAAGACGATGAGAAATTTTTGTTAGCTTCATGTCTCAATGTGAGGAGGGTTACAGTCTCCTCATCACTTCACACAAATCTGATGTTTTCAGCTCTTTACTGGAAGCTTGAACTACGTTTGCATGCTGTCACATGCTTCATGTACATCAGGGGTGCTCACACTTTTTCAGCATGTGAGCTACTTATAAAATGACCAAGTCAAAATGATCTACCCACTACAAAAATCGGTGTCGTATTTTCCATGAACAGTCCGAAAATGCCGCTCCACATTTCCCTTCTTTGGTATTGCGATGGTAGACTGGCAGATGAGGCAAACGCACTTCGAAAATGTCATCGTGAAAAAAAAGTCCTCCTCCCATTCCGTATGAAAGTGATACGTTTTTGTCTTCTTACTTGGTCCAGCTCCCCCACTCATTTTTATACCCTTTCTTAGGTTTAAGAGAAAAAACCGAGGGCTAAAAACTGGAGTTAACTCGCTGACTAGCTTGTTAGTTTTACTACACTTCGCGCCGTTGTTTGCGCATGCGCAGCGACTTAAGTGTCAGAAAAATTCAGATGTCATCTGACTGGCTGCCCTGTATATCAATCAAGTGACGGGATGGATGATAGGCTGGCATCTATTTTTTTTAATGTCATGCGATCTACCAATACTACCTTTGCGATCGACTGGTAGATCGCGATCGACGTATTGAGCACCCCTGATGTACACAAAAGCCGGAATTTAATTACTAAATTCTGGCTTCAATTTACCACCTAACCATCTGCGTCGCCAATATCCCCTGTCTCCAAAATGTTCGTACGCATGGGTCAGAGTTTCCGTACAGGTTTCCCGTTAAGTTTGTTGTTATAGATTCCAACTTTTGTGTGGGAAGTGGTGTATGCCTCTTTTAGGTCCTGTTATGTGTATAAACAACGGTTATAAAGGAGGCCCCAGATCTCAGCCAGATTTCACAGCTTAGAAGGAACTCTCTTATTTTTGTCTCCATAGGTTTATAAATAGGGGTCGTAAAGCGTCAAGCACAATTTTTGCTGAAGTTAATACAGTGTCAATGCACATGGACACATTTTTACCTTACAATGAAGACCCACTGAAAGCTAACAAATCTTGCAGCATTGCCTCTGTCAATTGTGCTTGTCAGTTCCCACACTGACAGTCTGTCAGCAAGTAGCTTGCTTGCTAGCCAACATTGTGCAAATGAGCAACCTACAACTTTCTCCAACAATTGATGCGACTGGCTTTTGTATCTGTAATTGATCAGCATCCCTCTTACATTTACATTCGATATTCACAGTTACATTTCTATATTTACTGTATTCTATCTCTTTTTGACATCTCATTCATACAAATGCATATATTTTAGAAATATTTTATATTTAAAAAATAATATTGAAATACTTTCGTGTATATTTTATTTTCCTGAGCTGTGTTCAAAAGGTTTGATATAACACTAAAACAGTTTGTTCACACATATCATTAACATATCTTCCAAATTCATAGGAAGATTTATACATTTATACATGAATTGCAAGTTACTAAATTCCAGTCTACACATTATGACTGAGAAACATTACTACAGGAGGACTTTGTTTTTTACAGAATGAATTAACTGTGCTGTACTGTGAACTGTACATTATGAAATTGTTGTGTCCTAAAGAAACTGTAGGGTTTTAGAAAATAAAATTATTAAACCCAAGGTTCACTGAATTTTTTCTAATATGTGAGAACATGGAACTATTGATGACAACCAACCTCACAATGTAAAGAATGTATTAAAAACACTGTAGGGTCAGGATACTTGGGTGCAGGTTTAAAATGTAATTTAATGACTGGGTAAATCTCATTGTTGGTTAACCAGAGATAATAATCAAGTGAGAGTATTAGGGCCACTGGGAGGGTGAAAGAAATAGTCACATTACTTTGATAAAAAGTTGACGATATTACAAGATAGTCATTATATTGCAAAGATATTTGGAATATGAAAATAAAGTTGCATTTTAGAATAAAAAGTTGCAATATAGTCATAATTTTGTGTGCGTAACTGTGTTTTTTAAATTCTGTTCTCACGACATTAACAACACTATACTTTATTCTTGACATTTTTTCATCTTATTAGAATGAAGTCGTAAGTTTGAGAAAAAAGTCATTTTACAAATAAAATGCAGAAATATATTATTTTAGATATAAATAATGTAAATATTAAAATGGAAAATCATAGTTTTATGAGGAAAACGTAAAAAACGTCATACTATGGGAATAAAGTCATAATTTTACAAAAGTCATATTAGTAATAATATTGAACTGAAACTTTTTCTTTTCATTTCAGTATGACTTTTTTTCATTCTGAAAAACGCTTTATTTCCTCAAACATTGGCCCTCATTCTCTGTTGTCCTTTCTATATGTTAGAATGTAATTTTACACAGGCTGACTTCAGATTGGGGACATCATGAGATACTTCAAAATGAAATGCCCCATTATACTTCAATTTTAAAGGTGATACATCAAAGCAAGTTGCACATACATGTTCACATTTGAATCATAGGAAGCTTTATTAGTTAATAAAGGTTCTCCACATGAATGCATAATTATTATAGTACTTTATAAAGCCAAAACAGAGCTGTAAAAGTGGTGAGGGGACACTCAGATTGATGTCCAAAGCTTTTATCGGCAGCCAACATCACAGACTGTAATAAACCAATTCACTGTAAAGGACAATATGCTAATATGTACATACATTGTTAGTTACTGTGTATGGTAACCTCAAGAGCTGATCCTGACACTGCAAAATGCACACTAAAGCTAGAGGGAGCTCACAGCTCAGAGCTGACAGTACATGAAGCCTAAAACAACTGGTTCATGTCATCTACAATTGAAATCAAAACAATTCTAGCCTGCTGAGTATGAAAAGGATTTCTGAAGATCTAGAATTTTTATAAATTACATTTGTAAGAGTTGAGTGACATACTAAAATTGATAATGAAAATGTGTAATGTAATATTTCTTAGTAACATGATTTTATTGTAATACAGCCATATCATAATTATTAAATCCCTATTTAATATTGCTGTTTTTAGGCTACTAAATTGTTGTAAAACACAATTAAACTTTTGGGACATCTATAATAACACTAAATCTGCTTCAGCTGTGATACAGATATAAATCTAACCTGGGAAGGTTGGATTTATATATTTATAAGTAAAAGCAACTATCTCAAAAGCAAATAAAATAAACAATTTCATTACACCAAAAAGGCAATAGTTACAAGAAGATTTCCAAGACAGGAATGGTTCATTCTTGGAATGTCCTTGAATGGCCATTTCAGTCCCCAGATTTGGATCCCATTGTAAATCTTTGGTAGGATATAAAGAAAGCTGCGGCTACACAGAAACCAAAGAATATTAGTGAGCTGGAAGCATTTGCACATGAGGAATGTGGTACAATTTGAAAAGAGAGGTGTCAGAAGCTTGTGAGAAACTACTGGAAATGTTTATTGGAAGTCACTAAGGGCAAAGGATGCTCAACAAAATATTGACTTTGGGGTTAAAACATTTTGCTTTTCGGAGAAAAATGTATTTATCTTTAGTACCATATGTAAGCTCAACATTATGTTATCAAAAATCACCCATGTATTATTACATTTTTTTTGTTCACCAAGACCTTAGTTGACATGTTTTCATTCACTTTTATTCACATCACTAGAATGTCTTGCAGGTTAAGGGGGTTAAAAATTTGGATTGCAAGTGTACATGTGACTGAACAGACGTGTTTAAGGGTAATATTAGCAGCAAGACTGTTTCCAACTTTATCTTCCTGCAGCTTGATGCAGGTGTTTTACCTGCTGCCACCAAAGGAACAGTCCAGATGTGGAACAGCAAATCAAAAAGTACAGTTTTCAGTCACAGTGGTGACTCTAACCCTAACACTTTTCACTGCAAACATTTTGACATGTGACTACGACAAGTCAAAATGTCTGCTCAGAAAAACTAATTGTCATGAAATGTGGTTCAGACATTCATGTTCCTGTCAGGATGAATTGTAATAACTTTGGTGATCCTCTGACATTTCATCCAGTGCCATCATCAGGTCAACTTTTGAATGTGTCCAATACTTTGGACACATTCAAAAGACATCGTCTTCAAAGACATATAACCAAGTCCAGTTGCATTCGATTCAAATTCCTTGAGATAACTATGACCTGGATGAATGAGAATATTCACAGGCTTGTCCAATACTTTGGTTTCTGATCAAATACCTGCAAAATTAATGTCATTCCAGGCTCAGCTGGACTTTGAGTTTTTTTAACTAGCAGTCTCGGTCTACCTAGTAAGTAATATTGCTTTGTATATAATTTGAGCTTAATATAAGTGATGAAAGCTAATGATGACTAATAACTTTCATACTTCAAAAATTGGTTGAAATAAAATAAATGTATTATGATATGTAACAACATGATAATTTATAATACATCAATTTACCGACAGGTCTGATTTTGCTTTAAAACAAATACTGATACCATCTGCTCTACACTATGTCAGTGTTTACTCAGCAGGACACATGACAATTATCTGCATCCAGTCATCATGTTATAATTTGAGACTCATGTTAGGCTGAGCAGGGGAACTGGATGACCTGCAAACTGGATTGTGTAATACTGATACAGTATTACATGCAGGGATTAAAATTTTACAAAAAAACTTAATTTACACTCATAAGCAAAGAAAAATATTAAGTGATATTATCTGAGGCTATCACAAATATATTTTATCTTAAGGGGTTAATAGATGATAAATACAATATTAGGTCTATATGGCAAAGACAACTGCTGTCAGTCTGATGTTGGTGATCTGGTGGATAACCTAGGTAAGGCTTCCACTGCGTGTAGTAGTTAGACTTAGACTGATTTGTAGACAGGTTGAGTTACTCAATGTGTGGAAAATCCCTGCCATGTCATCTGGCCGCTAAAGTGTCATGCACTGTCCTATGACCTGGCCTTTGTACTTAAAGTTCTGTAGAGGTGGTGCGTCACTCTGAATACCTAATGTCACTAGGTCTCGCAGCAATACTCCACATTCATTAGTAATATATAAAGGTGCTGGATATTCAGGCAGCTCTAGATGCCACTGTGCAACTGTTGTCTATGGTACAATACAGTCATCAGCAGCTCACACATCTGGCTGTCTAACTCTTGTCATAGCATCATCATGAGATTAAAAAGGAGTTTCACTTATACACAACAAATCTATCTCAATAACATCTTAAAGCTTTATCCAATAAAAGTACACACAATTAAAAATCATTTAAAAAATGTAATTCAAATATAGCATTTGAATTATTTTCTTATGAAAATAAAAATTTTCACTGAAAAACATTTTTAAAAGTATATTTCATGTTCACAATTCATTTTGTGAGTTTATTTTTTTTCTTATTTGATGCTTTTTTAGTGAGATCTTTCCATAAGGTGACCCAAACCTGTATGAGCACAAGTGTAGTTATTAGCTACGAGTGCTACAGAGGATGAAGCTACTCATCATACAGTTTCATTTTACACCATATTTTCTTTTCACTCAAATGTTAAAAAACATTTATAAAAGTCTAGTAAAACAAAACTTACTCAAGCTCAGTATTTTAACTAGCAGCTTTTTTTAGACAATGCATAAAATATCAACAGTTCCATAGTGTTCTTTCTTTCCCTAAAATGAAGTTTTTGAAACGATTGATTTTATTCAGACTGTTCCGTCTTTGAATGGCTCTGGAGATGCATCGAGCAGCTCAAACATATCATCAATGACCTGCCACAGACAGTTCTCTAGAGGAAAGTCATTGTCCACTAGATTGACCAGGAAGTAGTTGTCGTGGATATACTTGATGATCATCCGTGAAGGAGACTCGTCTTCATAGAGTTTGGCCCACTGCTCATTCCACAGGGCAAAGGCCTCGTCCTGAGGAAAACATGGGCACAAGTTTGGTGAGGAGAATATCTAGTAGGCTAGTCAGACTTATTAGTCCTAAAAAGCTGCTGGTGTCAAACACAATGTGCTTCTGATAACATTTTGTTACTTTTGTTTTTTTTGTTATCACATGAACCACATGTCCTTGTTATCTCTTAAAGTACCAGTTCTGCCTTACCAACCTGATTTCTTTAGCAGGGCCTGTATTTATCAGTGTGAATAGAGAACACAACCTAGCCAGAGTGACAAAAATTTGGTCCTACTGTTAGGACTAGGAGTAAAAACATTGATCAACTTTCTTAACCTAGGAAATCACTCCCTATCTGTGCTATCTAACTTCTGTAATCTAACTTCTAACTAATCACTCTTACAGCAGTTGATTATGTGAACGACTCAAGAGTTTTTCTTGAGAGTGGACTAAAACATTTATTTGAAGACTATACTGTTTCTCCCTGGATGTTACCTGCTTAATGGGGATAAAGGATATATCAACTGAATTACAACAAGTCAAATCTAATATTAGCTTCTTATCTTTATCCATTTTAAATTAAAGTGGGAGTATAATATTCCAGAGTTTTATATAATAATTACATTATTATATTAACATATAATAGCCTAATGTAATTTAACATGATATTATGGCATATATCCCACCAATATAGATATACCTTATTTTACACACTTGGTTTGCAAGTCTACTATGCAAAGGACTTATTGATAAATATGGAAGTCAACTTTGCCATCACATTGCATACATTTTTTTTTACCTAAGTTAATTAATTAATTATGTAATTTATTGCTAATAAAAAGTGGTACTATTTTCTGCAAAAGAAAAAATAAAAACTTGGAGCAAATGTTCTTTAGTACAGACACCTGCTGTTCTGAATGGACAGAACATACACGAGAGAGGAATAAAGAGGGTAAATTGTTTCATGGATAGTTTGTGCTTCAAAGCTTGTCAAACATCTCACAGTAACAAAAGTCCTTTTACATAGCTATGTGTTGGTATTTTCCAAAATGTTCAACTATTCCTTTAATTTTATGTAGTTCCACTGAGTACAAGAATGCACACCATCATCGCTCATTAGGATGGACAGATAACATATTCTTAAGTGATGAAGTTACATTCATCAATCAGGGGAGAAAACAATGAGTTTTTAAAATCACTAACTTTTGCAAAATGTTTGTTACCACCCTTAAAATTGGAGCTTTTTTTCCAAAAACAAGCAACCAGCACAAGGCTGGACATTCCTGAATTCCTGCATATTAACTGGG